>JAHBCN010003958.1:0-69044 GCA_019359885.1 Listronotus oregonensis
GCGCGTATCTATTTATGTATTTTTATGAAATAAAATCAGTTAAAACTGTTTTATTATTACACCTCAATATTTTGTTTTAGCTATTTTTAAATGACATGATGCGTGTCATTTTAATATAACTGAACTGAAGCTAAAGCCTTAAAAACCAGGGATTGCAAAAAAAACTTTAAAATTGGCAAGAAAAGTAAAACAGAATTATATAGCACGAACGGTATGTATCCTGCATTGAGTTGCAAAAAAGTTTACAAATTTTTGTGACTGCCATGCATACATTACATCAAGAAAATACATAAAAAATAATCTAAAAATTATGACAAATAATTGCAAAAATGTATGTTTTTTTAATGTAATTTCGTGTATTTAAAAAAACTCTCAAATAATGTACAATTACGTAAAAAATGATAACGTAAAAAATGTTTGGTAGATCCTAATTTTAAACATTCGGTAGTTCCCTAAACAACTACAAAACTGTCTATTAACCTAAAAACAACACGACTTTGCAGATAGTGTTATTCTCTCTGGTCGAGACCGAAAACGTATCAGATCATCTTCGTTATTTATTGCTGTCCACATAAAGAAATGAAGAATTTTACAAAACATTACCACGTTCCGCATCTAAATTTGATTTCTTTGGTACCTGGTCACCTTCGTCACCTGCAAGGTGCCTCAATTTACAAACTGCGCAAAAAAATATTTACATGCTTTTATTTTTAGTACGATGTTATTTAAGTAGTCACCAGATATATTCTTGTTTTATTAGATTCGAAGAAACTTAAAAATAGAATATAATTATTTTAATCGTTTTTATCAATTCTTATAAAATTAATTAGATTTCTCAGAATATAAGGATAGGGATTTTAATGTAGGGAATAGGGTGTTTTATAAAAGAAAAACAACTTTATCAAAAAATATCATAAAATTAAAGATAATTTTGCAAGAAACAAATTTTTCTCGTATAACGTAGTTTCCGAGAAAAGATACAGGTCCTTAATAAACGGGCAACCCTGGGCAGGGCCATATTTGTAGATTTTCTCGTTTAAAAAAATGGAAAATAACCATCTTGTATATATGTTTTCCCTGAAAAAGACTTAAAAAATGATGTGCATTGAAACAAAAGAGATACGACATAAAGTCAACATTTTCATAATGAGACACCTTGTTTATTGGTTTCTTTTTGTAAGTGTCACTTTGCTCGATTCCGATGTTTCAAAAAAAATATTGCGTTTTCACTTTTAGTAACAACAGAATTCATTTCATTTATATAAGAAATTTGAAATTTAAATAAAAAAACAGAAAAGGTAAAATAAACTTCTAAAATGTCAAAATAGAAAAAATCAATATTTCCTGAAAGAAATATTTAAAATCACCGTTTTACGTAAATACCGAATTTCGTTATCGCAGCTTAATCGGTTTTAACGATATTTAAGCATTGCAGTACTTTTTACTGACCTTGTATACCACATTTTTTAAAAGATAACTGTTGTTTAATTCGTTTTACCCTCGATTTAAATTATTTTAAAATAAAATATTACAGAATTACTTTTATTTTATTTTAAAAAATTCAAATTTAGTTTGTCCTTGTTTAATAAAGTCTACCCAAAAAAATACAGGATGTGCGAGAAAATGTGGGTTATCTCCTGGATATGAAAAAAATACGTAAAAAAATATTACAAGTACATACAAACTTTTTTCATATAGGCCTTCTTCTCTTCGGAGATATTGGCCTCCAAAGAGCAGGAATTAAGTTTGTTAGACATAATTACTGAACCACCCTGTATGAGTTATATCTCTTTTTTTTTTTGACAAAATAACTACAGACTGTAAGTTTTGAATAATTGTGCGGAATCAGTTGTGACCTTAACAGGCTTCAAAATAAATGGTCCTTATTTTAATTTACCTACTTTGCATAATCTCGGATGCAAATTGATAGTTGCGATGGCCTTGGTTTTAGCAAACAGTTTTGGGAATATTCGCATTTTTATGTTATTGGGGATAATTTATGCGTTATCGCATTTCACTAAAAAATAGTTGACACTACAGGAAATAATTTAAAAAACTGTAAAGATTTTATATTAAAATTTATTATATTATGTCAAGTCCCAATGTTATTAATTTTTCGTTTTATGATAATTGGTACTGAATCTTCAAAAAAGGAATTATATTAACTAAAATTACTTTTTATATAAAATTGTTGTCAATAATATAAGAAAATTTATTCTTAACGATAACATAATCTTTTCTGGTGATTTATTTATTAGTATTATTAACGTACAGCAAATCATTCATTAATAGCCCTTATTATTGCATGATTTTCTAATAATAAACGATTATACTATAGGCAACTAAAAATATACAAAAAAACATTGTGTCTATTTATAACCTTTTTATTGGAATAACAACCCTTAAAATTATCTGTCAAGTTTGCCTAAAACCGAAAATATCCCGAAAAGAAAAATTATGATTTTAACAATTAAACAAGAAACCGATCGTTGAAAAAATATTATAGCTAACTCGGGCATTAACTGGCGATTAATGATCGCAATCCTTAAGGAATCGCCAGGTTAGCTCGTTAATTGGCCTCTTATTTTCCTAATATAATATTTTTTCAATAATTTTGATCTTAAAAAGTTTCGCACGCCTATGTCTAACACAATACGTCAGAATCGGGAACTTTCCCCAGCCAAATTTGTTTGAAATTTGATTTAAGAGTCCATTCGCGCCGCGAAAATTGGATCCAATTTGGGGTTCGGAACATAATGTTTTTCTCAAAAACGGTATAAGTTATTGATAATTTTTAAAAACTATATGAAAGCCAACACTTAAATCTAGGCTTCTGCTGTAATAGATTTTTAAATTTGGATTTAGTTTTTAGTATTTCCTTAGGTAAAAGTCACCCTAAAATCGGTTATGTTTAGATACTATTTTCTCTTAACTCGACTCATATTTCAAAAATCCGTTACAGCAGAGGCATAGATTATTTCCTTACCCTTAAAATGGTGCATAATTTATGTCATTTAAGTGAGAAATAGTTACCGAAAAACGTTATCTCCTGCAGGCTTGCAATCGGAAACAACATCGCATCGATACACCGAATTTGGAAGAACCTAAATAAAATAGAATATTTTTAATGCGGCTATACGAAAATTGTGGTAGTGGGAGTTTTTTAGTCGCCGCCCACCGTCTCCGCGTTTTTTCGCCCGACCCCTAAGATGCAGTGTAAATGCAATCTTAATTTAATAAATATAAAATTTATTTATATATTTTGAGGCGAATACCAATACAAGTTTTTACTATTAAAAAAAGAAAACAATGTAATTTTATTCTTATTGGCTAAAAACGTTTTACAGGAAAAGGGGTTATTTCAGTTTGTTTTATTGGGGATACTCACCTTACTACTTTTTGAAAATGGGACCTCTTTGGTCCAGGTCCCGGGGTATACGAACTGACCCTGTTCAGCCCTATTGACCCCTAAGAAACTTGCAGATCGCCTGCAACAAAAAAGAAACCCAAAAATAAAACAAAAATCACAAATAATAATCTGAGTTTCGGTGGCAAGTCGACCACCGTTTTCAAGAGAGAAACTAAAACAAAAAATTAAACTAAATTTTAAGAAAGTTTCTATCTTGACAACGGTGGAAGACTTGTCACCGAAATTTAGATTAATATTTGTGATTTTTGGGTTTTTTTGAGGGTTTTCTTTTTTTTTGTTGCAGGCAATCTGCAAGTTCATAGGGGTCAATAGGGCTGAACAGGGTCAGCTCGTATACTCCGGGACTTGGTCCGAAGAGGTCCCATTTTCCAAAAAGTAGTAAGGCGAGTATCCCAAATAGAACAAACTGAAATATGAATCAGCCACAAAACTATAGAACATTTACAAAAAAGGTTATCTTAAACACAACAGATATTTCCGACAAATCACTTCTCTTTTTTAAAAACCCTCAGTCCTGGCGATTTTATTTCTGAGAAGGACAATTACTCATCATATTGTCATCTTTATTCCTGTCCCTTAAAAGGGGTGGCACAACCCCCAAAATCTTAAATGGGGAGGTGGTTGAGTGATACCCCATTTTAAAGTCCTTTCAATAATAACAAACAATTCTAAAGGAATCACCAAGTCGCCACGCGATACCGGAACGAGAAGATCATCATTTATAAGACTGGAATCTCAGCATTATTCTCATCGATGCAGTTTTACGTCAGTGCTTAAATATTTCGTAACTTTAAGCGTTTTTATCGTTGTCAAGTATACTAACAAATCCGGTTTACCGAAACATATTTTTTATTGAATAACTTATTTTGGCCCCAAAATGGAGGTTCACCATTTGTCCCACCGACTGTTCATATCAAACATTTCATGAAAATTTTGGGAAATAATTTCGCCATTAATTTCACTTAAATCTTTGTACAGGATGTCCCATTTTCGTCACTTCTTTAGTGTATCTCTAATGTTAGTGCTATCAAATAAGCAATATAGGCGACGAGTTTTTTTTTGATCAATCTTAAAATGGTATACTTATTCTAAAAAAGGTAGATAATTCAACAATCATTAAAAAAAACTTTTATATAAAACATTTCTTGTATCTCTTTTAATTATGAAAATATAGGGTCTTTCCAAAATTGACAATTTTTTGATTTTCGGTATCCGTATCTTTTGGGCGAGCAAAAATTTTTAAATTTTGAATTTACCATTTTTAGTTTCACCCAAAAAGAGCACATAACGCCTCTATTACTTTTCTGATAGCTCTAACAGTTACAGACATACCCTATAAAAGTGTCGAAAGTGGGACACCCTGTACGTGCACGGCTATGCTTGATTTACTAAAATAAACTTCCAGTCTATTTATTAACTGGATTTAATTCCTTTTTCTGAGAGCAAAAAGGTCATTATTTCCCAGTGGAAATAATTTGACACGCAAAAAGTAGGTCACCAACTTACTTAATTCTAGAAATGGGAACATTTGCCTTTTATACGTTCTATTTACTATTCCCACAGCTGCTCTGGAATTAGGTCCTGGAGCATCAACTTTTGTAGAAATTTTCTTAAGAATACTTGAAGGTCGATTTCCAATTTTCAGGGTTTTTCAGGCAGTTAGCAACGGAATAAATGACTTTATTGGACTTATAAATTGATAAGAGATAGTAGAAGCAGAGGCGTCCTTAAGTTGACCTCGCATTTTTTTCTTAGGACAGTTCAAGAAAAGTCACAAACTTGTTATAGTAAAGTGTTTAAAACGGAGCAAAAAGGATAAGATTTTTTAAGTTGCCTTTTGCCTTATTATTTTTTTCATGATTTATGTAAAGTACTATAATGTTTGGACTGTCCCAACATAAAAAAATAGTCTTGCCTGGGAGTCCCCCCCTCCCCGTAAATTTACAGGAATTGTATGGCTGTTATGTGTTAATAACGAGGTTAATTAAGATAAAAAATCGCAGGACTTGCCTTAGAAAGATTATGTTGAATAATTAATTAATAATTAATTTATTAATGGAAAAAGTAATAATTGTTCCTAGTATGCCTCCAAAATGTTTAAAAATGTCAATATTTTTAAAAATAAATAGGGATAAATTACGGTAAATTTAGTAAGTAAAGTGGTTTAAAACTGAATTAATAATATATGATTAAATGTGAAGGACTTCGGATCAACATAAAACATGTCTTTTGTAGTATTTACTCAAAAACAAAAACCGTTTTTATTTTAATAGAACTAATTTTATATTTGGACTTAAATTTTAATTACAATTAACTTTTTTTTTCATAAATTGTTTACGTAATACCAGAAGATAGTTGTTTAGCAAAAATGATTTAAAAATAGTATGATTAATACGTTATTCTAAATTCTATTATACAAGCTGTCCCGAAAAAAGTTGGAAATTTCCCGGATATAAAAAAAGACGTGAAAAGAGTACTACAAGTTCATATAAACTTTTCTCGCATAGTCCTTCTCTTCCGAGATATTTTGTCCCAGAGGTAAAACGGAATTAAATTTTTCCAAAATTATTGAACCACCAGGTATATTCCCGTTTTAGTTTAATAAGATGTAATACCATGTGAGACATTACTATCAAAAGAAGTGTTGGTTTCGAAAATTTACCAGACCCATAATCAAAGATTCTCTTTTTTAATGATTAAAATAGATAGGAATTAAGTGCTAATTTAGTGCTTTTAGAAACTTAATAGAATTTTCAAATGTTTTTCAAATTAATTAAAAAATTATATTTCTTCAGTTCAACTGGTACAACCTCGATTATGGCGAATGCGCAAGAATTTTTTCATTTTGACAACAAAATATGTATTTTTTTATCTTGGTTAAGATAGTTATAATATTGTTATATTTTGTAGGATCCGATACACATTACGATCGTCTTTATTTAAGATTTTTGGAAAAAAAACAACAGAATATGCATTATGTGGAGGAAATAAAAGTAAATAAGTGAGAAAAAATGTAAAAATTTTGAAAATGTGTGAAAAAATGAAATATAGAAATTTTCAAAAGTTAACTAACCAAATAAAAACCCGCTTTAACTCACAAGGGCTAACCATGACCGGCCAAAACTGAGGGCTTTTAAATTTGTCTAAATTATCCCTGAATAGAAGTTATTAACAAAATTTTAACAATTCTCACGAAAAAATATAATTTTTTAATTAACTAAGAAAAATATTTGAAAATTCTATTAAGTTCCCATTAATTAGCACTTAATTCCTATCTATTTTAATCAATAAAAAGAAATTCTTTGATTATGGGTGTGCCAAATTTTCGAAACCTGGCAGACCCACAGTTTTTTTCAGTATTTATAAAATCGTTAGTGCACCTTATTTATTAATTGAGCACCTAAATAGCCCCTAATTTTGATCCAAATTTCGTTGCATTTTTTGTGTAGGGCAAGCCAAGTTTATACCTATACGTAGTTTTTAAAAGTATTTTCCAGGTCAATTTTCCATCTGGCGAGAAAACCGAATACCTAAATATTTTAAATAAAACAATCATTTTTGTAAAATTTTACCATCTAAGTCTAGAGTGAGCCATAGAACAAAAACAAAAATATTTTTTCAAAAACGTCACCACAATACTTTTCTAAATTAAATAAAAATTGTAAATTATACTTATGAATTTTTTTAGGGTTATATATGCTATTTTGGTTTGCCGGCACCGCCAATGAACTTTCAATTCGCACTGTAAAATGGGTCAGCTCTTTCCTGCTTTTCCACAAGGGGAGTTACGGCCTTGACACGCGCCGCATCCAGGTCGGTCCAAGGCCAAGGCTTACACTATGCAGCTGCACCGCCGGATGTGGAAGAACTTGCATTATCCGCTTTTTACAATGTTTGCAATCTTTTTATTACTTTATCAATTTTACAATTCACCAAGAAATTGCGCATGACATGAATATTAGCTGGAAAATTTTAAAAATCTACTAAACAAACTTAAATTTATTTTTTACGCAAGCTAATCTTAAATATCTAATCTTAAATATAGTGTGTTTTCTGCAAAAAAATAGATAAAAGGCTTTGAAAAATATATAAGCGATAGCTCATTCAACGTGGAATGCAAATCTAAGAAACGGATTTTGAGGATTTTTTCTTCCAATAACAATTGCAATTGTTGTTAACAAAAAACGAAAAAAAAAGCCATTTCGATTTTTGATGATAACTTAAATACCATAAGAGTTAGCGGAAATTGCAAAAGAGATTCTTAAAAGGGAGAAAATTTCCGATAAAAAAGTCCTAACTCCGGGATTCTCCATCATTTATAATTTTAATTTAAAGCTGAAAATGGGCCTCCGCGTAATATCTTTGGTTGCGCGCTCGGTGTAAAACCGAATACGTCACACTCAAAAAATTTTTTAGAGTATTAAATATTATTTGAAAATTTTAAAAAAAATATAGTGTATATAGTGCTAATCCGGATCAATAAAATCCGAGGCAATCCGAATTAGTGAAACATTCGGATTATTGAAATCTTTTTAAAAGTAATAAAATATGCTAAATTCATATGCACTTCAGGGATGTATTATTTTCAAAATGCAAACTAGTATCGTAATATAAAATATTACTAAAACTAAGCATTTGTTACTCTAAATATAAACTAAAATAAGTTGTACCATACACAGAGAGTTGACCTACACGGCGAATCGCGGAACATGATCCGGATTACTGAAGAATCCGAATTATTGGCGTTCGGATAAGCGGAGCTTTACTGTGCTTAGTTTACCACATTATTCAGGATGTAAAAAGTATGATGCTCACGATTTTAATGGGCGATAATGGCAAAAAGTTTTTATAACATATGAGTCAAAACTTGAAAGATTTTTATCTAAACAATGTCAAAGTTACGAATTTTGGAAGCAATTATTTCTGAAAACCTTAACAATTGAAAACTTTCGTCTTAATGGCTTTTTAGTAGATTCATTTCCTAATAAAATAAACTAAGTTTTAAATGTTTCAATTTACAAATAAAAAATAATAAAAGTAATTATTGCCCCATTTAAAAATTTTAAAAACAATTAGCAACAGAGCTACCCGAAAGTCGTGTGCGTGGAGTGGTCAGTTGTACATTGTGTTCACCGCCGAGATATTTTTGTCCGTTTTTAAATCGGTAAAATATGCCAATATGTTATAAATTAACGACAACCGTAGTGCAAGTGTACCATAGTTTTGAAAACGGAATAAGTGCAACCGAGAACATAAAAATGTGTGTTTTTAAAATGAGTATTAAGCCTAATTTTGTGTAAGTACAATTATTTTTTAAATACAAATAAAAATCAAACAATAATTTATTGTTTTTTTTAACATCTCTTTAAAAAAGTGTAAATATGTAAAACCTCGCAAAAAACGTTCGTCGTTTGACTCACTGCGATAAAGCGGGCGCGGTGTTGTCAAATTTTTTAAACTTTTAAAAGCCATATTTCGAAAACAATTAACTTTTGACCCATGTGTTTTTGGCTTTTTTACTTGTTTTAAGCTCTTCTATCGCCCATTAAAATCGTGAGCATCATACGTTGTACACCCTGTATTACATACTTAAAAACCTCCATTAAATATATAGGTAATTTACCATAAATATGCGTTACAATAAGGTAACAACTCTATTTAGCAACCAAAATTTATTTAAAACTAGCCCAAAATATCCATAGTCCCGAAAAATCCAGAATATCTTAAAAAAGTGCAAAGTGGCTGATGTAGTATTTCGTTAATTCTTTTAAATTTACACACCGCCACCGCAGGGTGTGATCACGTTTGACTCGATGAATGGAGAAGAGCACTTATTTATTTCTGGGCTAGTGCATATTTAATGTTTATGTTTTTTTTATTGTTTCAATAGACCGATAAAAACGAAGGTGAAACAATGTTTTGTTACTATTGCAAAATTAAGTCCTTTCTTCTTACGGTCTTCCACCTAAGCTCTGCTCTTGGCTCTCCAGTTTCCTTTCTAATCGACGTATATCAGTTACTGTAAATGGTCATTCTTCCAGCTTTTACCAAATTAATGCTGGGGTGCCCCAGGGCTCCGTCCTGGCACCCACGCTGTTTCTTCTACACATAAACGATCTTCTCTCTTCCACAATCAATCCCATTCATAGTTTTGCGACGATAGTACCCACCACTCTAGTATTCAATTTCTTAAGCCACCATGTAATTCTGATTTGGAAAACAAGCGCAGGTCAATGCAGATATCTCTTTCACAAAACCTCAAACTTATCTTGGATTGGGGCGCCAAAAATCTTGTTCCGTTTAATGCCTCGAAAACAGTCATAATCGCTGTCGCAAAAAAGGCTGCCAATGCTCATCCCTTACATATGAGCGGCCAAGTTCTGCAGAACAAAGAGTCGTTTAATCTTGTCGGTGTTACTTTTGAGAATAACCTCAACTGGCACAAACACATTACGCATCCATAGCTTCGGCAGCTTCAAATAAGCTTGGATTCCTCTTTTAAGCCAGGAAATATTTATCTTCTTCCAATCTGTACTCTCTATATGTATCCCAAATCAGCCCCTTTTGAGAATATTGTTCTCATGTCTGGGGAATGGCGTCCCCTACAACACTTAGCATTCTGGACTCCATTCAAAAAGAGCCGTTCGTCTTATTAATGATCCAACGCTCACAGAAAAGCTTCCACTTCTTGCCCACCGTCAAGCTGTAGGGGATCTGTCGCTCTTCTGTAGGTATTTTCACGGCTTCTGCTCAGAGGAATTGGCCAATATAATTCCTTCTCTGGCGGCTCCCAACAGAGCAACACGTAGTGCAACTTTTATGCATCCTTTTACAGTTTAGTCAGAGAGGCCCCGAACTTCCCGCTTTCTTCGTTCCTTCATCCCTAAAGTGTCAAGACTATGGAACCGAGTATGGAACCTGCTGCCCGCAGAAGTTTTTCCTTCTCCTCCCAATCTCCAAATAAGTCCCGTGTGAACAAACTCCCTCTCACCACACTTAAGACACCCACGGTACGTTAGTACTTAGGCATCAGCCTTCGTGGACTGTCCCAAGATAAAAAAAAGTGCAGTACGCTACAAAAATATGTCAGTCATCAGTATTTACAACGAAATGTGACTTAAATGGTTATGATTTGTCCCAAAAATGTTTATTATCAAGTTAGTTTTAAGGTTCCTAAACTTTTATAAGTCTGAAATTCATCTACAATACCTGCTCCATAGTTTTAGGAAAGTCCTAGATACAGATGACAATAACCAAAAAAGTACCTTAAATATAAAATGTTGTTTTAATTTTAATTTTTCCTATCAATGGCAAAACTGACTGAACTACCTGATAAATCTTTATTAAAATCATCCATTATACATTTCGGTGTTTTAGTTCTGTTTGAAGCCTCTAGCATCCAGGACAATTAAATGTATCCTTGTGAGTGTCCTTCGCACGCGTCGCCCACGTGCGTCCTTACAGTTACGGAGGCTTACAATTTATTAGAAAAACACATTTATTTTATTTTTTTATAAATCCCTGAAAAATAACTTTTTTTATTGGTTATGTCTTTGAAAATATCATAAAAAAAACCTCTGGGGATGAAGCCTCTCAAGGTATTAAGTAAAAAAATAAGAAATAGGCATTTTATTTTTATCATTTGTTAATATACAGGGTGCTTTAAAACTTATCTTTAAAAATTAAAGGGTTCATTGGTCAAAACTTCGTAATATCAAAGAAAATGATTCTAAAAATCTTTTAAAAATCAGTTTATTAATAAAATATTTTTACCAAGTTTTCTGTATCCCAAGACAGCCCACAAAGGCTTGTATGTCTGAAACCAAAGTACTAGGTACCGTGGGTGCCGAATTTTTAGATGTTTAACTCATTTTTCCCCAGTTTTATACAAATAACTACCACCCCTGAACTACACTCTGTAAGGGGCTGTAACCATTCATAAATGCTGATCAGATCGCTGAATCCAAATCCGGCATCTATTCACATTTATCCTAGAGGTCATTTCAAGGTTTTTAGGAGGATAAAGATATTAAAAAATTCCTACGCATGTTTCGAGGTCGACGAATCGGATTTTGAGGTCAGCTAACCTTTAGAAGGTCAGGTTCAAGGTCATTTGAAGGTCAAGTGGAAAAAAAAGCATAGGAAAAATCTGGAAAAATTCATGTATATTGATAGATTCAAAGTGTAAATAAACGCCGGATTCGGATTCAGCGACCTCAAAAACATGTGCATGAATTTTTCGGCACTGTATCAAAATAGCGCATGTACAAATTAGCGCGTTTCGAAATAGCGCATGTACAAAATAGCGCGTTACAAAACAGCGCGTTTCATAAGAGCGCATGTACAAAATAGCGCGTTTATGAAATAGCGCATAGTCGAAATGAAGCAAAAACGCGCTCTAATCAGCAAATGTAAAAGAGGGTTTCATTAAATATGGCTTTTGGGGTTATTTTATAAAATTTTATGATTTAAAGTAAATTATTTAAGTAATAAATCTTTCAGTGTTGGGGTTGTAAGCAATTTTTTATGAGGTTCCGTAAGAGACTAAAAATGTATGAATTACTATACTTGTATAAAATATCTCTAAGGTAAAATTTTACCTGTGGTCAAACCAGGTAGTCATTGTCAAAATTTATTAAATTTTGAATGACAAATTGATGATCAGTTGTCAGTTAAGTCTCTTACTCTGCAGCAATAATATGGAAACTTCGGAGACAAAGTCCCAAAAGGGAAAAAGTATTTTGTTTTACGATGGATACCGTTATAGGCTAGACCGCGTTACAACAATATCCAGTCTTTGGCGATGTACGGAACCATTGTGCAAAGGTCGCCTGAGGTGCGTAAGTGATGATAAATCTGTTCGAACTCCACACAATCATGGTCCTTTGCCAGTGCAGCAGGAAGTGAACAAAGTAAGAGGTAAAATGAAAACTATGGCCCGATCCAACGTTGAAGTTAAAGCTAGAGCCATATTTCAAGCATGCACTTCAAATTTATCGGAAGAGGCGGCCGTTTCTGTACCATCCTACGATGCAAGCAGAGTATTGATACATCGAGAGAAAAATCAGCATTTAATAAGTCTGCACTGATTGATCTATCAAAACCTATTGAAGATATTAAAACGCTCAATCATGAAATTTTTATTTTATACGATTCCAAAGCAATCACAGACGAGGGTCGTTTCATCATTTTTGGTACAAGAAATAACATATCCTTGTTAATGGAATTTAAAACTGGTGTGCCGATGGCACATTTGATGTGGCTCCATTTTCATTTACCCAGTTATTCACAATACATGCAATAAAAGCGATTCCACTGATCTTTGCACTATTACAAAACAAAACAACAAAAATCTATGAAAGTGTGTTGAGAAAGTTAATAGAAATTGAGCCGACATTGGAACCAGATACAATACTCATAGATTTTGAGGTAGCTGAAATCAATGCTTTTTCTAATATATTTCCTAAAGCACAAATTACAGGATGTTTTTTCCACCTTTCTCAGAGTTTATGGAGGAGAATTCAATATTTGGGATTAACTCAAATATATAAAAATTCAGAAGATTTCAGACTTAAATGTAAAATGCTACTAGCTTTGTCTTTCGTTCCAGAAAATGATGTCCAGTTTGCCATGGAAATAATCTCTGAAGAATTTCCAGAAGACATGAAGTCATTATTGCAATATTGGGAAAATAATTACGTTGGTAATCGAATTTTTAAAAGGAGCCCAAATTCAAAATTGATATGTGGAATCAATTGAAGCGACTATCCAGTGATGTACCACGAACCAATAACTCCTTAGAGGCTTGGCATAAAAGCCTTCAAAATACACTGAATTGCCACCATCCATCAGTTTCTACGTTGATTGAACAACTTAAAAAGGAACAAAGTCAAAGCGATTTATTTATTAATCGTTATCGTTGCGGAATTAGAAAAAAATATATGGCAAACAATAAATATGTGATTCTAACTAATAGACTGAAGAATTTGGTTAGCGATTATTCATTTAGAAATATTCAGCCGTTTCTCGCAGCAGTTGCACATAATTTATCGATGTGAAATTTGTTAATTTGTGTTCGTTTAACTTGTTGTAATTTTTGTTTATGTATTTACTTAAAAATGTAGCAAAGTGAGTTTGTCGTGGTGTATAATACATGTTTTAGTAAATTCCATATTACATTATTTTTTACTAAAAATTTAAATCCTGAAAAGAACTTGTTTAGATAAATATCAAATAATTAAACTTAATATGGTTAAATTAACTCGCATTTTTACTGATGCGCTATTTCGTAAAAGCGCTATTTTGTGCACGCGCTTTTATGAAACGCGCTGTTTTGTAATGCGCTATTTTGTACATGCGCTATTTTGTAACGCGCTAATTTGTACACGCGCTATTTAGTACGCGCTATTTTGTAACACGCTATTTTGATACAATGCCAACAAATGTTTTTTCTTCACATGACCTTCAAATGACCTTGAACCTAAAGTAATGAAGGTTAACTGACCCTCTCATTGTAATCTACGCGACATCTAAAACCCTAGTAGCACCTAGCCACTTCCCGCGTTCCCGCGTAGATGAAACGTTGACCTGTGTAATTAATAATATTTTCAGACGTTTAAATAAGTTTTAATAAAGGGCTTCAGTGACAAGTGACTGTATTGACATTGCCAGTCGAACCTTAGATCAAACGTTAGGAACGCCAAAATCAAATTTACAAATTGGGGAATTTACGAACAGCAGTATCAGCCGGACTCCGGACGTTAAGGGAGTGATTGTCAATAGCATTTTTCGGAGTTTTTTTACGATATTTTCGTTTTTATGCGGTCATGTTTATTACTTTTGTATTTCATACAACAGTATTTAAAAGGTTGTTGAGTTGTTATCAGACTTAAGCCTACAAAAGGCACTCTCATTTTAATAAATGCTCAAAGACATTGCCCTAGGGAGCTGGTTCAAAATTATAAAAATATCTATATTGTAATCCTCTCAGAATAATGTAATGCTTCTATCACGGGTGATGCAGAAAATAGCTGGATGCTGTATTGCATTCTTCTGCATGCCTCAGCCAACGATATGCTAACGAATCGCAGTAGTATTGGAAGTGGAACAGGAAATTTTTGTCGTTCTCTTTTCAATCTGGGGCCATACCATATGTATCCTACTCTATTGCATTAAAATTGGCATGCAAGCTTTTGCCTTGTCAATCATGTATAAAATGGATCAATTATTATTATCAATATTTATTATTTTAAACCACAATTTTTTTTTTTAATTAAAAAAATAAATATCAAAAATAAGTTACAGAAGAGAGGAAATGCATATAGGTATTAATATTTTAGAATTATTTTTTAAATATTTTTTTTTTTATTTACTTCTCTCTTAAATCAGGTCTTTAAACGGTAATTCTCTCGAAAGTTGCGGCCACGCTGAATTTAACCAAATTTGGTGTTTTTTTGGGGCGCCGATCACGAATTTTAAAGAATTTTTAGTCGGAAACGTTTCGTTTTCGAGATATCCATCATCAAACTAACCCAATTTCCACTATATTTCCCCTTCTTTGCACAAAATTCTTGATTTTAACACTAAATTAGCACATTTTTTTTTTGTATTCATTTACTACTTATTTTCAATTAAATTCCCTTGTGTATACATGGTTTCGGCGTTTAAAAGTGAAGTTTTGCAATTAAACGAAAAAAAGGTATAAAATAAATATAAAAACAAGTCTTTAAAAGGTGTTTAAAAAATAGGTATTGTGTGCCAATTTAATGTAAAAATCAAGAATTGTGTGCAAAAAGGCGGAATAGTAAAAATAAGGTTAATTTAATTTTCAAGTTTGATTCTGGAGGTCTCGAAAACGAAACATTTCCGAGTAAAAATTCTTTCAGATTTGTAATCAGCGCCTTAAAAAAGCCCCGGTGCCGCAACTATCGAGACAATTATTCTTGTATTTATTTTCTGGTAACTTCATAAAAATATTTCTGATGTCATAAGGAACAACATGTGATGTGTGTTTTCTTTTTTTATACTTTTCATTAAATTATTCCTAATGGCATAAAAAGTAATGTGTAATGGGATGTCTGACTTTTTGCACTTTTTACAGGAAAATTGAGATACAACTTTTTTGCCCTGTGTTGTTATATCCGTGAGGTTATCATTAAAATAGGAAAGAAAACCTAGTCCAGTAAATAAAGAAACAAATCTGTACGGTTTCTTTTGTGGCGCAATTCTTAGGTCTTCGGGAATGTTTTCGAGCGAAAAAAAAGTTTATCAACATTAACAGGTGAAAATGGCCCCTCAAGGCCCAAAAAATGGGTTTCCCGCTAATATCTTACAAAATAGGAATAGGCCCTTTCACAAATTTCTTTTTGTGCATGGGGTATCAGCCATTTTTTTTTGTATTTTTTTTTGTAAACAAGCATGTTAAAGGGCCTGTAAAAATAATTAAAATAAAAATACTAAAGGAAGTATAAGTTATTGAAGAAAAAAAAAAGAAAATAAAGAAAAAAAAAATGCCTTAATTAGCAAATAGGTTTTTTTAATCGATTATTATAATGATATCAGACGAAAAGGAACAAGAAGAGGTGTTTTTATGGAGTATATAAGAGTGATACACGCTATAAATCATTTAAATACAATACAATTTAATCAATATAACAATTGTATATATGTGGTAGGCCTAATTAGAATAAAATTATAGATATTTTGTATAGTAAAGAAGTTAAATGTGCCTAACCCCCTCAATCAGCTCACTTTTTTTTTTTAAAGACGTCCATGACATTTAAGCTACCTTTTTTAATTGGTACAATTATGGGGTTCAACTGAATTATAAATCACGGCACCATAACGATTTTTCCAGTAAATGATTTAATTGGGAAGATAATACTGCATTCTCAGCCATTGTCGATCAAAACAGTACGAAACTTTGAATTGCCGCCTTTTCAAATGGCGACTGCGCCGTTCTTGTCACATGATAAAAAAGGGTCATTGGAGAATTTTGTTTTGACAAAAAATGGATTTGTAATCTACAAAAATGATCCTTAAAATTTTTTCGAAAAATCGATAGTTTTCGAGATTACGAGACCCAAGACTCCTCATTTCAGCTGCCGCTCTACCACTAGAATGCCGCCATCTTCATGGATTCACTTATAAGCGGGGGTATGAATTGTTCCATTACTCGGGTAATAATGTACATTTTTTAACCATTCAAAGTTCATCGGAATGGGAAAACCTGTAACTATCATTGCATTTGAATTTGGGTCCATTATGATTTTTCTAGAATATTAAAAAAAGCGGTTAAAGTTTTTTTTCACAATGTTTTGAAAGTATCTCATTAATTTATTGATATTTTTTGATAAAAATGGTTTTTTATTTACATTCCTTTTTTATAATGAGACCTTAGCAATGTTCAATTTCCTTTACCATCTTTCTTGCGTTTTGATAAAAAATTGTTTTGGCCATCTGCATTTTTTAGCCTTTTCCCAAGTTTTTTTTTTTTATCTTGGGACAGTCCACGAAGGCTGACGCCTAAGTACTAACGTACCGTGGGTGTCTTTAGTGTGGTGAGAGGAAGTTTGTTCACACGGGACTTAAATTTTTGGAGATTGGGAGGAGAAGGAAAACTTCTTTCGGGCAGCAGGTTCCAAGTCTTGACACTCTAGGGATAAAGGAATGAAGAAAGGGGAAGTTCAACCTCTAACCCGAACTGTAAAAAGATGCATAAAAGTTGCAAGTGTTGCTCTGTTGGGAGCTGCCCGAGAAGGAATTATACTGGCCAACTCCTCTGAGCAGAAGCCGGGGGCCTATAGAAGAGCGACAGATCCCCTACAGCTCGACGATGGGCGAGAAGAGGAAGCCTTTCTGTGAGCGTTGGATCATTAATAAGTCGAACGGCTCTTCTTTGAATGGAGTCCAGAATGCTAAGTGTTGTAGGGGACGTCATTCCCCAGACATGAGAAAAATATTCTAAAGAGGGTCTGATTTGGGATACAAAAACAGAGTGTACAGATTGGAAGAAGAGAAATATTTTCTGCTGGAAGAGGAATCCAATCCTTATGAAGCTGCCGAAGCTATGGATGAAATGTGTTTGTGCCAGTTGAGGTTATTCTCAAAAGTAACGCCGACAAGATTAAACGACTCTTTGTTCTGCAGAACTTGGCCGCTCATATGTAAGGGATGAGCATTTGCAGACTTTTTTCGCGACAGCGAACATGACTGTGTTTTCGACGCATTAAACTGAACAAGATTTTGGCGCCCCAATCCAAGATAAATTTGAGGTCTTGTGAAGGAGATATCTGCATTGACCTGCGCTTGTTTTTTAAATCAGAATTAGACGGTGGCTTAAGAAATTGAATACTAGAGTGGAGGGTACTATCGTCAGCAAAACTATCAATGGGATTGATTGTGGAAGAGAGAAGATCGTTAATGTGTAGAAGAAACAGTGTGGGTGCCAGCACTGAGACCTGGGGCACCCCAGCATTAATTTGGTAGAAGCTGGAGGAATGACCATCTACATTAACTGATATACATCGATTAGAAAGGAAACTGGAAAGCCAAGAGCAAAGCTTAGGTGGAAGACCGTAAGAAGTTAGGTTGGTTAAGAAGCCCATCATGCCAGACCTGATCGAAAGCTTTGGATATGTCAAGAGCAACGATGTGGGATTCACCAAGAAACTCAAGGGACTTGTTCCAGTTGTGTGAGACAAAGGAAAGAAGATCAGCTGTGGATCTACTGTGATGGAATCCATATTGTCTATCATGTAAGATCTTATGTTTTTCCAGATACTTTAAGATTTGGGAATTAATGAATTTTTCCATTACTTTGCAAACAACTGAAAGAAAAGATATAGGTCTATTCTGGTCTATAGTTAGAAGGGAGACTCTTGGATCCTTTTTTGGGGACAGGTTGCATACGTGCAGCTTTCCAACTCTCCGGCAAAATGCCCGTATCGTAATAGATTCGAAAGAGGCGAGTTAAGATGGGTGCAAGCTCGGGAGCACATTTTTTTAAAGACGATTGCTGGTATATGCCATCCAGCCTAGACGATTTTTTAATATTAAGAGAAGAAAGAATATGCTTGATCTGTTTGACTTTAAAAATTATACATTTTATGAGAAACAGGGACGGATTCGTAATCAGCGCCCCAAAAAACCCCCGTATATCAAATTTGGTCAAAATCGGAGAGGAGGCAACTTTGAGACAATTACCCTTGAAATAAATCTGAAGTATATTTTTTAATGATTTTTGCTCCTAAATTTATTAATGGTATTACAGATTATGTTATTAATTAAAAAATGTATTGAGTGACATTTTATCGAGTAATTTTTAAATAATATATACTGAAAAAAATCCGGCAAGTGTGAATAAAAAAACAAAAAATATTTAAAAATAAAAAGAAATGAATTTTTTTTAAATATTTCCGCTCTCATCGCCAATACTATCATTTTTAATTCTAAAACTTGTTACATAACCTTGAATTCGGGTTATATTACGTTCTGTTTGAACACACCTCGTACAAAAGCAAATTTTATTCACACTAGCGCCACCTGTTACACAATGTTGTAAGCGTAACAAAGAGGAATACAGAAATTAGGGAAATCTGTAACTTTAGAAGAAATCAATAAAAATTCTTGAATAAAACAGTTAAAAAAAACTATTTAGTTCATAGTATTTAAAAAACTCAATTAAAACATTCCCTAAAATAATTTACACTATTTTTTGAATGAAGTAAAATATTTAAGTCTCCAACTGTTTTATATGGTTTATTTTCTGAGAAACCTTACACTTGTTTCAAGGAAATCTTGACCTAAAGCAAGAAACAAGCCTGATGAAAAATGTAGCTAACCCCTCCCCAACAAACATATATTTTTCACTGAATTTCAAGGCACTTTTCAAGGAAAATTTGCATGCCAATTAAAAATCGATAAGTTTCGTTGAACAAATAAACCGCAGAATTTAAAAAATACGAAAACGAAGTGTGAAACTCGTATCGAAATGCGGTCAGTGAACTAAATAGGCCGACCCTGACTTTGCCATTGCCCTTTCGACTATCAAGCGGGCTATTTAAACTAGATAATTTTTACTTACCACGGTCAGAATTATCCATAATCTTCTGTGTTGTAATTTTCACTTTTTTTCAGAGAAAAAATAAAGTTTTTCACTCAAAAAGTTCAAATAAACAGCACTCACAGCCCACTTTCAATACGGTAAACATGGCTGAAACATAGTCAATTTTCTCCGCTTTAAAACAGCGTTTTTTTTAAATTTTCACTTATGCGGGGTCACACACACTGCCGATTTGAACTTCAGCTTAATTTTTTTGTAATTAACTGGTCCGATATTTCGTAATTTAGATAATTAGGAAGGAACGACGACCTGGCCGAATTGAGTATTGTTAATCGGAGAATGGTACAGGTGGCGCCACCAAGAAGGCATTGATTTGTTGTCTTTTTTCCTCCCCCACTATTAATTTATGAATTTACAGTTAATTCTAATTTATTTGTTTTTTGAAATAAAGTATATGATGACTAAAAAACCGTTGCATTTATTCATGAAAAATATAAAATTACCTTTCTTTTGTTTTATAAAAACCTATTTATTTTTATAAAATCCTTATTTTTCACTAGATGGCGTGGTGTAGAAATGTGTATTGCTGGTGATCTAAGAAGTAACGATGGTTTGTGTAACTCATGGAGTAAAAAATGAGAAATCATTGGCCGCCACTTACCAGTAGCGTAGCAATTAATTTATAATTATTAATTTTTAAAAAATGTACCAATTCTTATTTTTAGCACCTATATGGTGTTCTATTAAACATATTTGGTAATTGTCTCGAAAGTTGCTGCTTTTTTATGATTTTTTTACACCTTTTTTCCATTAAATTGCAAAGTTTCATTTTCAAACGGGCGGCCATGTTTACTGAAAAATTCCCTAGTGTATACATGGTTGCGGCGTTTGAAAGTGAAGGGTTGCAATTAAATGAAAAATAGGTAAAAAATAAATATAAAAACAAGTTTTAAAAGGTTTTTATAAAATATTGTGTTCCAATTTAGTGTAAAAATCAAGAATTCTGTGCAAAAAGAAGGAGGAATAGTGTAAATGAAGTTAGTTTGATTTTCAAGTTTGATGATAGGGTAATTGTCTCGAAAGTTGCCTCCTCTCCGATTTTGACCACATTTGTTATACGGGGATTTTTTAAGGCGCTAATTACGAATCTAAAAAAAATATTTTTGATTTTGAGATAAATTTACTAAATTCACTAATATAAAACAAATAGGATATACACAAAATACATAAAATATGTCATAACATTTGACTTATATTAAAGATTAAAATTAGAACACATGCTCAGACAAAAAAAATTGATTGAAATTATTTAAGAATTCTTCCAAAGTATAGCAGGGGTGGTTGTAAAGATAGTGCTTTGTTTTTTGAAGCAATTTTGTTTTTGGAAGAATTCTCACATTTAAAGGAAGTGTATTCCATATGCGAATTAAACTAGAATGGACATTTTTCAGAACAAAACTGTGCTTGGTGGAATTTGCTAGAAGATTTTGTTTATTTCGTGTATTGTAACTATGTTGTCTCTCATTGTTTTTAAATAAATTTTTATTATAAGTCATGAATTTTATTGCTTCGACAACATAAATTCCAATTACGGTTAAGAGATGTTTGTTTTTAAATATTGGCCTACAACTTTCCCTCCACCCCAATCTGAAAAGCACCTACAGACATCTCTTTTGCAGTATCTGCACTCTGCCCACCTGAACAGAGTTACCCCAAAAAATAATACCATACCTTATTCTCGACAAAATGCACGAATGATAGAAACTTAGAGCAGCTTCGAGACTTACGCTTTCAACAATCATTTTTAATGCGTAACAGCATTTTGTCACGTTCATACATACGTCATCAACATGGGCTTTCCAGTCCCGGCGATGATCTACCTGCACACCCAGAAACGATACTGACTCCCTAGTTCTTATTGTAGCTTCATCCAACTTTACCTCAAAGGGAGCACTTCCTCGAACTCCAAACTGAAGCATCTGTGTTTTATTGATATTTAATGTTAGGTTATTCACAGAAAACCACCCTCGAAGAGTCTGGAGAGCCATTTTTAGTTTTTCACATGTTTCTTCCCTATTGTCCTCACTGAGAATTAAGGAAGTGTCATCAGCATAAAGAAACATTTTCTCTCTCAGTACTTCAGGCGGATCATTTGTATATAGCAAGAAGAGTAGAGGCCTCAGTGTAGAGCCCTGGGGGACCCACTTATTTACAGACAAAAATCTGACAATACAAGATTACCCTGCTCATCATTTTCCACAACACATTGCGATCCATTAACCAAATAGGACTCTATTAGTTTATTTGCTACACCCCTCATTCCGTAACCTTCTCACTTCTGAACGAGAATGGCATGATCCACAGCATCAAATGCTTTTGACAGGTCTAGACATACTGTCATTGTGTTTTTATTATGATTCATTGAGTCCAGTATCTCTACCAGAGCATGATACACGGCATCAATGGATCTGCTCTTTCTAAAGCCAAACTGACAGTGAGTGATAATGCGATTTCTGTCCAAAAACATGATATTCTTTCATAAATGATTTTTCAAAAATTTTACTTTTTGTTTGACAGAATGATATTGGCCTATAGTTGTTTAACTCGCTCTTGCTACCCTTGTTTTTAAAAATCGTTCTTATCTGCCCATTTCAATTCTTCTGGAAAAAACCCGTGAGAAGCACAGGTTTATAATATGTGCTATAAGGAAAATTGTGTCAGCCACCCTTTAGAAGAGCAAACAATGTCATCATATCCCACGGATCTTTTTTTCTTTTATACAACCCTTAACTTCAAATGCAGTGGTACTATGTAGAAAAATTGAATTGTTGCATTTTTTTAGTTTGGACATATCCAGCGGTTCTGGATTAGTAACATCTGGGCATGAGGTTATAAAAAAATGATTTACTTTGTTAAGTTGGCTTTTAGATGAAGTATCAGCGTTATTTAAATTTTTAAGTAAACTTTCTTTTTTATTGTTTTGTTTGTTAATTTATTTATTACAGACCAAGTAGCTTTTGCTTTATTTTCTGCATTAATAATAATGTTGTTATTAAATATTTGTTTTGCTTTTCTTATTACTTTTCTAAGTGTGGCAGCATATATTTTGTAGGTATCACTACTTACCTCCCCTTTTCGCATTTGTTCATAAAGTTGACGCTTAGTCTTACTTGATATCATAATTCCATTGGTTATCCATTTGTTTCTTCTTTTTTTGCATTTAATTTTTTTTATATTTATAACCCTGTTCATAACCTCCTATTCATATTTATTTTACACCTTTGGCCATTTAATTGCAAACCTCCACTTTCTCACGCCCCAACGTGGCCGCAACCATGTATACACTAGGGGTTTTATAAACAAATATGGCTGCTGCCTTTGAACTTAAAAGTTCGCAATTTAATGGAAAAAAGGTGTAAAATAAATAAAAATACAAGGTTTTAAAAGGTGCTTTTAAAATATTGTGTGCCACTTTAGTGTAAAAATTAAGAATTGTGTACAAAAATAAGGGGGAATATATTGAAAATATATATAAAATAGTTTGATTTTTAACCTCGATGATGAATATCTCGAAAACGAAACGTTGCCGAAAACATATTTTTTCAGATTCGTAATCAGCGCACCAAAAAACCTCTGTATACCAAATTTGGTCAAAAACGGAGAGGAGGCAACTTTTGAGACAATTACCAAACCGGGTATACCAAACATCCATAAAATAGGGGATGGGCCCGATAGGTAAAAAAATATACAAAAAACCCTATAAATAGGATTTCTTGTAGTACCTACCCCAAACCTTTATATAATACTGCTACGCCCCTGTCAACTGTATTTGGGGTTGCCTAGTCGCCCACAGCTGTTTATTTCAATTCTTTTATTTATATACGAATGTCCCCAAATAAAACAATGCTCGATATGCAACTCGCTGACTGATTTTCATCGTCACGTGCATGTATGTTTAGATTGTCACCCATATTCTTTAAATACACAGTGACCACCGAATCTCGGCAGATTAAAATCGTCGGATAAACCGCAGTTTGCGTGAGGCAGAGGAGTGAAATGGGAGTGGCTTTATTCGCGCATTGACAATTTGGAGTCATGGATACGTGAGTGCGAGTCCGACTTTTCCTACTTTTAGTACACCGTGTAGAGTGTCTGTGGAGCCTCGGGACTTTTTCAAGAGTAACCCTTCGGAAGTGTCAAGTTTCGTATTCGTAGGCTGACGTTTAGTGGTGAAAATAGCTCAATTTTGACTTGTTTACTTTCGGTGCCGAGCGAGAAAAACCGCGTGAAAACTCATTATCCGTGCAGTGATCAGTGAAAAAGTTCGAACAAGACGGTCACCAGTCGTATCGATTCAACGGGGCCTAATCTAATGACTTTTCTACAGCCCCACGTTTATAATATCCACAATTAAATTATTTAAGAAGTGTAAGTTTCCGGAAGTTTACTGTTTAAATTGTATTTCACACCTAAACTACAAAGGGTCCTTGCCCGACAATGATAACATAACAAATAAAATTGTTTTTGTAACCACTGGCGGGCGAGGAATATTTTTTGAAAGGGGTTAGAGACGTAAAATAATAATTATTTTAGAAAACCTTTCTATTTTGAGCCTTTCATGCAATATTGTGTAATTATATTCATAGGTCTGTATGTGCTTGTTGATATTAGTCGTTTCTTAAATTGGATATTTTTTTAAATTTTAGGGCCTTTTAAAACTATTTAAACCTAAAAATCAGACTGTTATGTGAGTAAGTTTATTAAATTCTGAAATCTCAGTTCGATAAGGGGTTTTTACTTTCTGGATAGCATCGAAGTTCGATGGATAATTAGACCTTTTTAGTAGAAGTAGGTATCTCAGAAAAAAGATTGATGATCCTGTGATCTCTTTTAGATCGGGGCCTAGATCACATAGATGATTGAAATACTTACTTTTGAATAATTTCCAGGGCTCCCTGAAATTATCTCATTTTTTTAAAATTTATTTAACACTTGCTTGTTATAAGAGTCATTATTGTGGCCATTTAGGCAGGTAAACTTTCAAATAACACACTAGTGTGTTATAAACTAAAGCAAAAATACATTTAATTGGAAGACAAGTTTAACTTTTTTTCTATATAAGTACTGTATTAATTTACACCCCTAAAAATCTTATGTTCACTCTGAGGCTTACTTAAGGCCAACTGCCATAATTAGATATATGAGTAGTATGTTATTGATGTGAATAAGGAATCTGGTAATCCCATTTTATTTAGTCCAAAGACGATAAGGGACCAAACAGATAGAGAAACAACATTCACAAAATAAAACTTATTAATCAACATTAGTAATGTTGCAAAACACAAAACAGCACACTAACAGGAAAACAAAGCGTCAATTCAAATAAAAAAAAAAAAAAAACAGAAAAAAATGCATCTATAAAACAAACTGTCAGTTAAACACAATTAAAAGGTATCAGTGTAGTACTCCTGCAAGCTGTAGTATGCTTTATCGACCAGAAGGCTTTTTACTTTACTTTTAAATAATCTTAAGGATGTAGTAGTTCGTAGAGACTGAGGGAGGTGATTGTAAATCTTCTTACTTTCATAAAATATAGAATTTTTCGTAAGGGTACTTTTCGGAATGGGGAGTGGTAGGTTATGATTTTGCCTAGTGTTGTAGATTGTCTCATTATGTGCACTGGAATATTTTTTGTGCACAAGAAATACAGTCTCCACAATGAATAAACATGGCAGTGTAAGGATTTTATTTCTGATAAAAAGAGGTTTACAGGATCTCAAGATTTAACCTTACACATATAGGTATAGCTCTCTTTTGTAAAATAAAACAGAATTAAAGAGACGTTGACTGCACACCCCCAAAAAAGCAATTCCTAAAATGGATTCCACAAATGAGAAATAAGCCTCCTTGCCAAAACCCAGCTATTTAAAAAAGTTCGAACAGCAAAGCAACCAATAGAAAATTTTTTTATTTAGATTGTTAATGGTTACAAATTTAGTTCTGTCCACATAATCCAAAAACTTTTATTTTTTTTGTTTTCAAGTGAGTTTCGAAATATATAGATTTCAAAATTAAATTTAAATGTTTATGTTTGTTTTTGATATTTAAAAGCAAGAAGATTAGAATCACACCATTTTTAATCTTAATTAAATTTAAAATTGGCCTTTAATTTTCCCTTTTTTTTTCAACAATATATTTCCGCCTGCAAATAATCAAACCTTTAGAGAGTCCAAAACAGGCCCCATAACAGTAAATTTTTCTCACGTGACTTATTTTCAACATAACACCCTAGAACTATAAATAACTATATTTCCTATTAATCCCCTTTTGCCTTGTATTGGTTGATATTTCTTTTATTTGATTTTTTTAAATTATTGATCGAGTTAGGTACTGATCATTTCCACCAGAGTGTAAAGGTACCTTATTTTTGCACTTCTCTTTTAGAATAAGAGCTGTAGTACTAAAAGATAATAATATCAACCACTATTTTGGAATAACACTATAGACCTAACTACTCAATACTTACAATTTATGCTCAAATTTATTTAAAAATCCTGAAATTAATTATTTTTAGAAAATACATAAAAAGCATTGTAAAAGCCCCTCAATTTATTTTTTTGTTTATTATGTAATTATTTATACATATTTATAGGTATATCCGATGGTATATCTGATGGGAATTTTGTCCTTCCCAACCTCAAAATTTTAATGGTAAAGTTATTTTTACAGTTTGAAAGTTTTTTTAAGGAAATACTGTTTGCTTCAATTTTTCTTGCACACATTGATAAATCCGCCATTTTATTATTAATTAAAATAAGTATAAGATAACAGATAACTTAAAAAAATATGATTTTTGAAAGAAAACCGTAAATACAGAATAATTACCAAAAATATAAATTGATTTTAGAATAAAAAATTTAAAAAACAATTAAAAACAAATTTTTGCTAGGTAACCATGTCATCTCTTTACTTGTGGCACAGCATAAGTAACAGGCAGCACGATCTCCCTCTGGCGGCGCTTTTAATATTTTTAAGCACAAAACACGAAACGCTTACAATTCAAATAAAGGAGACAGATCATATCCCAGCATTTTAATTATGCTGTGATACCGGTATGTTGTGGTTACCTTGCAAAAATTTGTTATAAATATTCTTCAAGTCCAAAATTTCTTAATGACGAAGTCGCTTTAGAGTGCCCCGGGTTGTGGGGATCAGGGGAATCAATTTCAGTGGGCGTATGCATTTCAAAAAATGATAAATTTGTAAAAAACTTTAAAAATTTTTTAAACAAAAGTTATTTTCTCACATTTTCATCAACCCTTTAAATTAGTAAAAGCCTATATTATTTTGGTATTTTTTGGATTTAAAAATGTAATTTTTTTGTTTAATTTTGCCACCTCCTATTTTGAGGTCATAGAACACAAATTGATTTTTTTGGCGTTTTTTTCAACGTTTTTCCAAAAAAAAAATTTTTTTAATTTTAATTTTCCCGATTTTATTTTGCTACATAAAAAATAATAAAATTTTAGTCTTAAAATAAATTAAAAAAAATGTAAAAGCAGAAGGGTAGAAATCCAAGTTACACCGACTTGCCAATTCACCACCATTTGCAAATTCAATATTAAATACATATTCAAACGTTTTCATCAAAAAAAATCCACTTATAAGGAAACACAAAGCTTGAGATCATCAGCTTGTAGAATCCAATAACTATTTCGGGTCTTTGTGTTCCATTTTTTGGATTTCCATATCGAGAATATTTTTGATCAAAATTGAGGGTCGAGCGAAGCGGGTTCGCATATTTTATAAAAATGTCATAAAGAAAATTTTTACAACCTGGTAACAGGTCAACATTTTTAGAATTTCTTTAATTCAAGTAAACGTTTTACCTATTTTTTATTGAAAATTAAGGTTTTTTCCTTACTTTTTACGTATTTTTTTAATATTAACATAGTATGAGTTTTTTAAATAAGTTTTTTGCAAAAAAAAGAATTTAAAGAAAAATGTCAAATGGAATTAAAAAAATTCAATTATTATTTTTTTAAAAGGCAGCCAAAAAAACAGCTTCTTTATTCATGTTTAACAATCGAAAAGTAATAAGGTAAAAAAAAAAAAGCGAAAAAATTGCATTTTCCAGTATCCGCATAATTACTAATATTGATTTTTTTGCCTTTTAAAACTCTTTAAAAGTACGCGAATTAACTTTTTGTTAAAGGCACATATCCCCGCATCCAAAGTGGTTAGTTCTGATTTCGTTCCCAATCCCATTCTAAACATTTTTTTAACCATTATTCGTTCTTTTAACGTTAACTGAGTTTTTTTTTGTGGCGGATAAATAAAATTAAAGGTTGGTTAAATTCATAGTTTTACAGAATTAAAAGCAATTAACAACACCAAATCTTTATATACAATTATAACAATAAATAAGATAAACTATTATAAAATTGGCACAAAACAACCTATAACACAATTAATTAGAAATTTATAATATTTGAAGATCCTTTAAAAATTAAAAATTTAAAATTAAAAAATCTGTCCATAATAATTAATAAATAAATAAAATTTATCGAACAGCAAAACCAAAAACCGAAAACCCTGTCGATACGCTTATTTTCAAGCCCTCTTCAAGTTGTAAACAAGGAATTGTGTTGCCACTTTTATTTCTTCCCATAAAATCATTTCAATAATATTGGGTGCTATTTGGGACGCTGGCTGGTGTTTTTATTTTTATGAATTATGAAACGTGGCGATGAAACTTTTTGGCCGGTTCACTGTTATTTGAGCGGAAAATTTATTATCATAGGCTTAAAAATCATTTATTATGTTAGATTTTTGTTGCCGCTTCGTCGGGGGTGGCCGGTATTAAATGAGTCACCAGAAATTTTGGACTTTAGGTTTGATATGCAAATTTCAGTAAGTTGGTAAACGTTACTGTCAGATCAAATTACAGTAATAAATTTTAAACTAACTATGCTTTGATAGGATCAAAATTCTATCCGATATATATTATCTGCTTAAAATGACTGGTCTAAACGTTTCGGACTCACATTTTTATCTGATGCTGTCCTTTAAGTCAGTCCTCTTATTTTGCTGGATTTAAATATGGTGGTGTAGTAGACAGAGGCCCTATTCTGCAATCATTTCGCATACGAAATTTGACAGATATTCGAATAGTTCTAATAGAATTTCTACTAAAACCCGAGCTAAAACCATTTGAATTCTATCAAATTTTTTATGCAAAATGTTTGCAGAATAGAGTCCCAGGATTAGGATTCAAACTGTCATATGTTTGGATTTTAAGGTTGGGAATTCAATTTTTTGTGTTTTGTGGTAGTTGTTTTTTGTTTTGTTTTTTTTTTTCAATTTGTTTTGCAAAATAGAGTAAATAGTAAGTACCGAAAGTAGTGAAAACATTTCTAAAAATATAGGTATTTGTAATTGAAATCTGAAAAAGATCATATATTTTACGTCATAATTTCAACCGGATTACATTTGAATTTTTTTGTGGCATAAACGACCTTCAGTCACAAATTTCAATTCACAGTTTTTATGCACAAAAAAACAACAAAATAATCCGGTTTTGATCCGGTCGAATTTTAACGTAAAACATCATCTTTTCGACTTTCAACTTTCAAATGCCTACTTCTTTTTGATAGATTTTTCACTACTTTTGGTAGGTACTCATTATTTACCCAAAACTAATTGGCAGAAAAGCTCTAAACAAAAACCACAAAACCTAAAAAAATTGAACATTTCCAATCTCAGCATACCAGATAGAATTTCTTTCCGATGAAATCACAGGTATAAACGTAGCCATTTATTCATTTTTTGAAGTTGATTAGATGATATTACTGATAGTCATTATGAGGTTATTAATTTTTTTGCTTACTCATATTATATTTGTAACTGACTTCTAAAAATACCATGCCTAAAAATAAATTTTAAACGGTGTTGTCTAATACTTTTTTTTGATAGTTTAACTTCTATCTTCACTTTTTGACATTTCATATTACATATTTTAAATTTGCCGCCATAAGAGCAGTCGCGTGACAAGTTTAAAAGTGTTTTTTTTGTGTTATTTAACAGGGACAATTTCGTGTTACTATAGAGACCAAAATTTAATATTCCGGCGAATTAAGTTTCCCGTCGCTCTTTGAGAAATACTAGAATTGGCAACATTGGTATTTATCCGATTTTCGTTTGCTCCCAAACGACGCTTTGATTCGGTCTGTTGTAAGAAGTTATGTCTTTAGTGTGCTGTTGCCAGATATTCACAAGGCAAAAGAATTATACTGAATGATTTGTATTGTTGTGTATAAGTATGAATAAAAATTATTACATTTTTTAATACGGTAAAACTTCAGAAAAAGACTGTATGCATTTCAGTTAAAATTTAAATAGTATAGGTGACAGAATCACTACAGTTCATTTTTGAATAAAAACATATGGTTTCAAATTTTAGAATGACATATTATATTATAGGATGCCGATTTTGAATGTTATAACATGTTCTATCACTTGTTTAACCGAAGACATCAACTTTGATTTTTTCAATGGAATATTCATGATTTTTTAAAATGGATTCTACGAATTATTTCTGATATAAAATGCATTTAAATTTATTTGGTAGTTTCTGAAAATGGCGATTAAAGATGTCAAACAAAAGCATATTATGATTTAGTTTGGGAAAACAAACAAATAATATAAAATTAATATACTAATTTAATTTTTTCTGAAGATTTATCTGTGGAGCATAATAAATATCCGGCTTTACAAAGTGCGAAAAATTGACTTTTCTAATAATGTTATTCTAAATTAAATGCAACATTCTGTATATTTTTAAATTTGGATTCTACGGGTCATTCTTGATATAAAATTTATATAATATCCTATACCTATCTTTGTTAGTTTTAGAGAAATTGGCGATTAAAGATGTCAAAACGATCGCACATTATGCAGTTATAGGGGAAAACAAATAAATGTTAGAAAATTAATAAGCCTAAAATAATTCAGGCGTCTCTTTGGAGCAACTTTGTTATTTTAATATTAGTTTTTTTATTTAAGTAGTTAATTAAAAAATAATTTAAAGTTAAATTAAAAAATATTAAATGTTTTTAACGTTTATTTGTTTCCCCTATAACTGCATAATATGCGGTCGTTTGGACATCTTCAATCGCCATTTTCTCAAAAACTAACAAAGATAGGTATAGGATATTATACAGATTTTATATCAGGAATAACCTGTAGAATCGAAATTTAAAAAAATATACAGGGTGTTGCATTTAAATTTCTGAAGTAACATTATGGGAAATGTCAATTTTCGCAGCACTTCCGGTAAAGCCGGAAGTAGTTTTATTATGACCTCCACAGATAGAGTCTTCAGAAAAAATTAAATTTAACATAATAATTTTTTATATTATTTGTTTGTTTTCCCATAAAACTGCATAATATACTGTAGTTTGGACATATTTAATCGCCATTTTCTCAGAAACTAGCCGAGATAGGTATAGGACATAATATACATTTTATATCAGAAATGATTCGTAGAATCCAAATTTTAAAAAATATACAGGGTATTCCGTTGAAAAAATCAAAGTTGAAGTCGTTTCCGGTTAAACCGGAAGTGATAGAGACATGTCGTAATATCCAAAATCAGCATCTTATGATATATTATAGCATCCTAAAATTTAATTTTTATATGTTTTATTCAAGAAAATAAAAGGCTGGTATTTCTGTTGTCACCCGGTATAATAGTATATATTATAGTATAATAGTTAGTATATAAGTCATATTTTTAGATAAGATTATTCAGATAATTTTAACAATATAAGGGGATTTTTGGTTTGAAAAATTGTTTTTTATGCATTTTTTAGTTTTTTTGTAGAAACCAGTGAAGAGATAGAATTTTTAAATTTTTATTATTTATTTATAAGTTTTTCAAGAGTATATATACATTTTTAGGCAATTTTATTAGAACCAAAAAAAGTTACAGCGCTCTGAAGACACCTGCCTCGAAAAAATGGCCCTCACTCCCTCAACGATGTCAGCTGGTTGGCTTATATAAAACTGAAACTAAAAAAATCGGCGGCGTTTTAATCTGCACACTTAGATACACATGAAAAGAAAATTTTGAAAATTGGATTTTTGACAGACTTCGGAACAAAAAAATTTGAATTTTATGTATTTTTTTGTCAACTTTTGATTTAAAAAATAGAAATATTTTAAATTTTTGGGTGATAATAGGCCATTCTGTGCATCTATATGCGCTAAGTCAATCCTATAAATTTAAAGTGAATCGGCCAAATCGTTCTCGAGATATGATGAAGGAAAGTTTGAAAAACATAGTTTTGAGAAAAACGCATTTGAAGTTTGGACAGGGTGCCCCAACGAAAATAGTAAGTTTTTGCTTACCTGATATTATTTGTGTCAATATCGTTTCCATAGATAGGGGTAGGAAAAGCGCATATTTTAAAAATATTGGAAGTTATACAGGGTGCGTCACAAAAGGTACGTAAAAGAAAGGATTTATTTAATTGAAACTCTGATTTGATTTTTTTTTTTAATTCAAATGAAATTAATACTTACATTTTTTGTCATATGCATGAGCTGAAATTTGATAGTTTCTGAAATATTCGATTTAAAGATGAAAATAGTCATTTTCATGGTGTTATAAATGGGCATTTTTCACGTTACTTCAGAAATGAAAGCTTCCGTATTTGGCATGGAGAAAGGACTAATGTTATTTTTGTTCAGCCTGTAAATATTTCAAATTTTGTTTTACGGGGTGTTTTTTATAACCGTCCAAATTCGCACAGTTTCAAATTAAAAAATCTCTTTTTTTTTTTTAAATGGCACACCTCTATATTTTTATTTTGTTTTATTCAGGATTAAGAAACCTCAAATTTTTTACCGAATATGTCCTATACCTATATTTAATAGTTATCGATAAATTTAGTTTTTTCCCAAAAATAGTTACGTTGTATTCGGTACCATACCGGTAACATTGTATTGATCGCGTTAGCCATGAAAACAATAGCTAGGATTAATAAAAACTGTGTCAAAACAAAACACTTAAGAGTGGGAATTTTAAGTTTTTATTCAATAGTAATTAAGTTTTTATTCAATAGTAATTAAGTTTTTATTTAATTTTAAACCATCTGTTAAAAAGAAATGTTTAATAATAAATAAATTTTTATTCAATACCACGTCTTAAAATATGTTCAAATAGGCGGCCTTCTTGTTGAATACACATATTTATCCTTTTTTTTGTTGGCCCCTTTCCCGATAACATAAGGGGGGGACACCTCGACAAACTTCTCGAATTCTGTTTTTCATATCCTCCTTGGTCGTTGGTTTATTGACATATACCCGGTCTTCTTATGTATCCCCATAAGAAAAAGTCTAACGGAGTTAAATCGCATGACCTTGGTGGCCAATGGAATAAAGCCTAAGCCCAATCCATTTTTCTGGGTATTGCCGATCCAAGAATTCCCGGGCTTCACGTGGAAATGTGGAGGTGCACCATCATGTTGCAGCCACATATTTAGCCGCTCATCTAAATTAATATTTTCAAGTAACTGGCATTTCTTCACGTAAGAAATATAAATAGCTACGGCCCGATAAAGGCTCATCAAAAAATAGGGGCCGATAATTTGGGTTTTGAAGGATACCACACCACGTATTTATTGACCAATGAGATTTTGAACTTTCGCAGCCAAAATGGATTTTCAGTGGCATAATAGTGCATATTATGCCGATTTACAGCCCCATTGCTTCTGAACGTTGCCTTTATCGGAAAAAAACGTTGCACAAAAAATTGTTATTTAACTGTAATTGTTGAATAATAATATTACAAAATTGAATTCGTCTTTCAAAATATCTTCCCGAATTTTAATGAAGCTCAATTTATATGGATGATATTTAAAAATTGATTGTTGTTCGGTTCACAGTGGGTTTGGGGTTGCATGTCGCTAGATTCCTAGTACTCACCTGGGGGTTTTCTTTTTTAATATTTAACAATATTTAATTCTTTTTTTTCATTGGCCGTTTTTTTAACAACTTCACGTTTTTAGTATTTAACACGCCGGTGGAATTAAATCTCTCCATTACATTTTGAAAGCCAGTAGCGTAGGTAGTATTTCATTCTGTAAATTCTTTGGCCAACAGAGGGTTTTTTCAGCCTCGCCTAACACGTAGATCATGTCAATTAACTCATTTAAAGATAGTCCATGCCCAATACAATAACAACGAAAAAAACAAAAAAAAGTAACGTCAAATTTTAATTTACGACAATTATTTTTTGTTTTAAACGAATTTTTTATTAACCTAGCTATTGTTTTTCATGGCAAAACGCGATCAATACATTTTAAAGGTACCGAATAACGTAGCTATTTTGGAAAGAGCTAAATTTATCGATAACTATTAAATATAGGATGGGAAATATATTCGGTAAAAATTAGAGTTTCTTAATCCTGAATAAACAAAATAAAAATATAAGGGGTGTCCTTTAAAAAAAAATGAGATTTTTAATTTAAAAACTGTGCGAATTTGAGGGTTATAAAAACACCATAAAACAAATTAGAAATTTTTTAAAGGGTAAATTAATAAAATTAGCCCTTTTCCCTCCTTGCCAAATATGGAAGCTTCATTTCTGAAGTAACTTTAGAAACTGCCCATTTATCAACAACAAAAAATGCCTATTTTCATCTTTAAACCCGGGAATTTTTTTAGAAACTATCAAATCTCAGCTCATGCTTTATATGACAAAATTAAGTATTAATCCATAGAATTCAAAAATAAAATCAAATACAGAGTGTTCCATTTAAATAAATCTTATTTTACGTCCCCCCATTTTTGTGGCGCACCCTGTATAACTTCCAATATTTTTAAAATATGCGCTTTTCCTACCTCTATCCTATAGCGGAAACGATATTGACACAAATAATATCAGGTAAGAAAAAACTTACTTTATATCGTTGGGACACCCTGTAAGTAACAACTGTAAAAATCCTAACTTACTATTAATCTGCGGTACCAAGATTAAAATAAATTTTACAACGTAAATAACTACACCAATTTTTTCCTAAACTTGTTTAAACTTGTCTGGACTTGTTTAAGCATACATTTGTATAAAAGGGTCTCAGGTATCAAGTCGGCAAAACACAATAGGGTCCAGGGATGTTACAAAGTGCACAATTTCGCGGAATATGCACAGTATGCACCTCACTCTTAAAATATGCAGACTTTGTAGTTTCCACTACAACTAATAATAAACTTTCATTTTTTAACACACTACACAAATAAAAACAAGGAAACATTCTGACAAATACATGCCCATAACGTCATTCGATTCCTCCCCAGTCCCAAAGCTGTCAACACTGCCTAAGGTACCCAATTCTTGAATCATTCGAATTCGAAAATTTGACGTTGTTGACAGTTTTTCAATTATTTATCGGTAATAAGCCTGGTCCTCATTAATGCGAATATTTTTGTATGCGGATCTTTTTTAATTGCTCAATTTTTAAAATAATATGGATTTTGAACACTCAGAAAAGATCAGCACACAAAAATTCGCAATTCGCGTTTATCAGGACTAGAGGCTATAGCGTATTTTTTCAAATGTTTCAAATGTTTGAAGAATTGGACCCCTGATGAAGAATGCACAATTCTCAGTAAATATGCACAATCGAAGCTTCATTCACACTTCAAAATTTTCGTGTAAAGCGTGGGTTCATATGCTTGCGAAATGCGGGGTTTGCGAATTGCGGGAAAATTGTTCTGATTGGTCATTTTAAATGTGTCAATTTTTAGGAGCTCTCTATTCTTAAGTTTTTGCGATTCGCAATATTTAAAATCTAAGGGGCGAGAAAATTGAGGGCTTATTGGTCACCTTTAAAAAATGTCAGTTGTCCAAGCGGTTAATGTCACTTTTTTTTTCGTTTGAATATTTGAAATGTTAGCGGGAAAATTGATTTAATTTAAGATTTTTGGGAAATTTCCCCAAAATTGAAGACCAGAGCGCATTGTTATAGACACTGTTTGATTTTGGCGTTGCTCAAAGATTGTTTCTACGGTTCAATTCCTGGGGCCATGTAATATATATATATATATATATATATATATATATATATATATATATATATATATATATATATATATATATATATATATATATATATATATATATATATATATATATATATATATATATATATATATATATATATATATATATATATATATATATATATATATATATATATATATATATATATATATATATATATATATATATATATATATATATATATATATATATATATTTTAATATAAAGAAAACTAGGGGGTTTTTTTTTTCGATAAAAACATAATTTTATAGGATTAAAGCGATCCTTTTTTTTCATGACAATCGGCATTCTCTCATATGTTTTAATAGCACATATGCAGTTGTGATTTCAAGTAAAAATAAAATAAAAAGTTTAAGGTTTCCAGCATATTCCTACTGATTCAGCCCGCCGTTAAAAAACAGTGCCAAAAGCGTGCAAGAGAGAAAGATAATAAAATATAATTTTTTCTTTGCTTCAACGGGTAATTGGGCGAGAAGGACTGGCTGACGAATCAGCACGACGAGTGGGATAAATATACCCCCCCACCGACCAATGAGCACGTGAAGCGAGAGGGAAAGGTTATACTTAATTCTTCTGCGCCTTCGCTTGCTGCCTAGTAGCAAGGCTTCCTCTATAAGTATATGCTCAAAGGTTAAAATAAGTTGTGATCTTTAATGTAATTTCTTATTTTTATTTTATGTTATTTGCCTGTATAAAGATTTATGAAAAATTAAAGTATATTCTATTTTTGTTGTTGTTTTTTTTTTAAAATCCACTTAAAAAAATGCAATTATGAAGGTCAGTAAAGCAAAACTTTTTAAAACCGTAAAAAATTTTCAATTTTGATCCTTATTTTTCCCATTTAAGACCAAGCATTAAAATGTTTATTAAAACATTAAGAAAAAACCTAGCATAAGATAAATATTGTTAAAAAAAAATTTAAATTATAAATAACACAAAAAAGTTTTAAAGAAGGAAATTAATTAAACGTCAATACAGTAAATTTTTCATCTTGCATCTTGCCAGTTCCAGCACTAAACCCCAAAAAAAATTCGCAGTCGCAGCGCTATGAATCCCAAAAAAAACCGGGGGAAAAAATTTTGCGAATTCGAATTGTAATCGCATTTCGCAAGCTTATGAACTACGCTTAACATCCCTGATAGGGTCGCAGGGCTAGTAACTCTGGAGAGTGGGCCGCAATTATAGTAATGTAAAAAAAAATAAAAAATAATGGTTTTAAAGATTTGTTTTTTTTTCTGTTTAAAAATATGGCTTGTAAAAATTATAGTAGATTTAAGGACTATAGTACAGGCATGATAGTACATAGTACAAAGGAGTATAATTATAGTTTGTCTACTATAATTATGTACTGTTGCTAACTCTGTAGGGTCGACCTCTCAACATCTGCCTCTTCTAACTGCCGTATCTTTATTATGGCTTCGAATTTTGAAAAATCACTTTACTACCTTTCTTGACATATTAAGGAAACAATTTGTACAAAAAAATAAAAATAAAAAGCGATTTTTCGAACTTATCAAACTAAAGGTACAAACGATAATAATTTAACAACGGTATTGTACGAACTGGAGATCAGATAAATAATATAAATTAATCAGGATTGTCCAAATAATTAAGCCCAGCATGTCAGTATAAATTATAGCCTTTCACGACACGCACAAATAAATTACAAGGATTATCAACGAGAGACATTGTCAGGTACCATAGATCATCATCGTGCACTCGATCACGCTAATCAATGTCACTGACATAACGGACATCGGGAAAATTGTAAATAATCCGTGCAATCAAGTGCAATAAATCCAATACGATGTGTCATAATTAGATATGGCTTAGGTTAGTAAGTAACCTACTTTGTAACCTAATTAGCTGGAAAAATTTATACGAAATATTTATATATATTTTGCTGTTTGTTCAAACGAGAGCAAATTAAAGTTAAAATCTTGAGATGCACTAAGTACATGTCTTTATTATACAGTACTTTTATTTCAAAAAGTTTTTTTAATCACATTCGAGACTCCAGCTAACCTAATTTTGATATGTCAGATGGCAACCCCCATAGTGAACTATTGCGAAAAGCATACCATTTTGTATCCAACCAAAGAAACCTTACAATCAAGTGGATGAAAATGGTACTATGGAATCAAGTATGGTACTCTGTGAAGATAATTTGCACTTCCAACAAGATGAAACTCCCCTTACTATGCTTTAGCAGTTCGAGAGTGGCTTAGTGAACGGTTGCCAGGCAAATGGATTGGCAGACGACGTGCAATCGAATGGCCCTCAGGATGAGACTTGGGGAGCCGATGTTCATCGATGGTCTAAAACATCAAATGTTTTTGATCGATGATGATGTTTTGCCATCGATGGTTTTGGTATCGAAAACATCGATGTTTCCTTCTATCATCGATATTTTTGCAAAGGTAAAAAAATAACAATTTTTTAAAAAAAAAAAAATATTTTTAAATTTTTTTTTTGATGTGTCTTTGTTATTAAATTAAAGACAAAAAAGGTTTTGGCCCATTTATTTATAAATAAGTCTTTATAAAAAAATACAAAAATTTAAACATACGTAAAAAAATGCTTTAAGCGAACCGAATCTGCACTTTAATTAAATACCCTGCAATTTGGGATAAAAACTAAGACCCTATTTTTAGAATTAATATTATTAGACAAAATTAATATAATTAATATTATTGAATTATATTATGTAATTAATTAATATAATTCAAATTTTTATTTATTAGACAAAAATAAGGAGCCACCCCTTTATTAGAATCTTTTTATCAGAGCCGAGCCCGCACCCCCGCTAAAAGATCGTAGTGTCGCGGCTCTTTTGGGGGTCTTTGAGGTTGGCGGTACGCTATGGATGCTAATAATGCTAATAGACCATAAAAAAACATCGATCGTCAAACGATGTTAGAAAACATCGATGTTGTATGTTCGATATATCGTTACCATCGATGGTCAGGTTTCGATGTTGCCATCGATGTTTAACATCGATGTTTGGCTACGATGTCGCATCCCTATCGAGACTTAACTCCTTTATATTTTTGGGTTTATATAAAAGCTAAAGTGTATAGTACTCTACCTGCCAATATTAAAGGGGTTTTTAAAAATAGAATTTCTGAATTTTGGGGAAATATTACCCCGACAAATTACCCAAAAAAACGAGAAATTTCCGTTTATTTTTTTTTCTCGCCAATAACGGCGCACATTTTGAGTATTTAATAAAATATATTATTTTGTTTGTAAGTCGATAAACTCTTTATTATTAACAATTTTTTTTTCTAACTAGCTTTTACGTCCACCGATTTCAAGATCCTTGGTACTGTTAAATAGCAAACTGTATGCCATTTGCAGTGATGTGTGTCACACCATCGGGGTTGCCATTTGACATATCAAAGTGAGGTTAGCTGGAGGTAGGGAAGTGGCTATTACTTTATCAAGTATGAAATTAAAATATTTGAAAAAACATATTAACACTAGCATAAACACACTAATCCAAGAGTGCAGTTTGCCTTTACCTAGTCAGAAATCATAAATAATTTTCTTTGGATTTTATGAGTATCCTTATATTTATTCTCATATATTCCTAATGGACATACAAAAGAATATATTTGTTTATTTTTCCTATATTACCGTCTTCTATTTTAATTAAACCTGTAGTAAGTACATTTAAAATATTTTACAAAAAACTGTTTTCCCTTTTTGTTAAATTTGTCCCCCTCTGCAACCAATTCTGTAATGCCGAATTTTACGTGATTGTTACACGGTGATAATAACAACAACAATAACCCGAGGAATAACTTAAACATAATCATTGCTATTATACAAATGCAAAATAATATAAATTATGCCATTTAACTAATAGTAAATATCCTGTTTACTTGCATTGTTTTTTAACAAGAATATCATTTTGCCATAGAATTATTATCTTTATTCTGTTAGTCAGTTTGGTAATTATTTGGACCTGAAGTCCAGTCTATTTTTGGCAAAAAAAATTAAGATTTTTTTTTTCATTTTGTTTTTACGGCGCATTTATAAAAAAATAATTTGCCCAAAAAAACAAATAAAAAATTAAAATTTGATTTTGGCCTTTAAAAATAAAAAAGTATACATTTTTAAGTTTTTAATGAAATTTTAATTTTCTCAGTTCTTAAGTTCACTCGCGAGAGTCGTTCGAATATTTTTAGTTTTGCTTGCTCCAAATCAAAGGTTTCAAAAGGATGAGCAAAAATTTTCAAAATTTGGCGGAAAATTCATTTTTTTAGACTTTAAAAATAAAAAAGCCTATTGACCCGTTATGATGAAAAAAATATATGTGATGTGTCTAGTAGATCTAGCTTCGTGATTTTTTCCATAAGTATTAAAAAAAGGTGATAGGGTGTCAAAAAACTTCAAAATTTATTTTTTTCTTTATGTTTCGATATTTTTTTAGAAACAACTTTCAATTTTGTTGTATTTTAAAATTTTTCTTAAGAATAGATTTTTTAAAAAACTTTTAGATTAAAAAGATTTAAGATAAAATGCCAGACAATTTTTAATTTTTTCAAATTTGTTTTTACCAGTTTTCCAAAAATTTATAATAATACCAAAAAAGTTTTTAAATTTAACATTTTAAAAATTAAAAAACATTTAAAAGTAGATCTATAGAACATCAATATTATATATATATATATATATATATATATATATATATATATATATATATATATATATATATATATATATATATATATATATATATATATATATATATATATATATATATATATATATATATATATATATATATATATATATATATATATATATATATATATATATATATATATATATATATATATATATATATATATACAGTAGTGGCAGAAAGTAGAGCAACTTCTTTATTTCAAACACATTCATTTTATTTAGTAAGAAAATACAATCATATTGGAAATATAATACCAATAAGACCTAAGCATTATAAATCTATCAACAACTTAATATATTCTTTGTTTATATTTTTTTATGTACAAAATTAATTCTGGGACGGAAAAAGTAGAGCAAATCTTTAAGAATTGATGTTTTTCTTTTAGTAAAAACTAAAGTTATAATACAATTTTAGTATTTCCGTAAAATATCCATCATTTTTAATAACTTCCCTACAACGGTGGCGCATAGATTGCAGTAACTTAGAAATTATTGCTGGATCCATATTAATCCAAGCTTCATGTAATGCATTGAACAATTCGTCCTTATTTTTGTGGCAAGTTTTCCCTTATTTTCCTATCCAAAATTTCCCATAGGTTCTCGATGGGTTTAAATCTGGTGATTGACTTGGCCAGTCCATTACTTGAATACCTTGCTGTCTAAACCAAGCCTTTACATATTTAGAAGAATGGATCATTGTCCTGCTGGAAAAATGCGCTCATGTTTTCGTCTGCATATGGAACCATTTCATTTCCAGAATATCTTGTACATAAATCTATCCATTATCCCATCAATTTTATGAAGTGCCCCATTCCGAAACCGGAAAAGCAGCCCCACACCATAACTGATCCACCACCATGTTTTACTGTTGGACAAGTGTATCTGGGATTTTAACCTTGGTTTGTATACGTCGAACATATGCTATACCATCACTTTGAAATAAATTAAACTTTGATTCGTCGCTGAATATTATCCTTTTCCAGTCATTATTGTCCAGTGCAAGTCGAGATCGAGCAAAAAAGAAGACGAATGTCTTGTTTTTGCAGATAATAAGGGCTTTTTTGCTGGACGTCTTGCAAATAATTTGGCCTCGCATAATCTACTTCTTTATTATCTGAAGATATCTAACGCCTAATTCTTCTGATAATCGCTGCTTTATTTTAATGAACCCAAGAATGGATCACTTGAGATATTTTCAAAATTTGTTATCTTGATATTTATCCGTTTTTCTTGGTCTTCCTGATTTTTTTCTAGGTAAACATGTCCACGTTTACAACGTGAAATGATTCGCGATACTATAGATTTATGCAAACGAAACCTTTTTCCAATATTGATTTGTTTTTCACCATTTTTGTAACAGTCTATAATTCGTGTTTTTAAATCAACGGACAGCGTCCTCTTCTAGGCATTGTAAACTTGTTCTTCTGCTTTAATGCAACCGGTAAACAGCTTATTCGATTTGTAAGTCCTAAAAAAATGTTGCTCTACTTTGCCAGGTACATAAATTCTATCAAATAAAAATAAACAGAAATATTCGTAATGTCTAATTCTTATCTGATTTAAGACTACCTACTTGACCAAAAGTATTGTGGATAAATATCATTGTTATTCCTATATATATATATATATATATATATATATATATATATATATATATATATATATATATATATATATATATATATATATATATATATATATATATATATATATATATATATATATATATATATATATATATATATATATATATATATATATATATATATATATATATATATATATATATATATATATATATATATATATATATATATATATATATATATATATATATATATATATATATATATATATATATATATATATATATATATATATATATATATATATATATATATATACTCGCCAAAATGCTTCAAAAAGTATGCTTTATCCTCCATGAGCTTTGTTGATCCATCCGCCATAACAAAATCATTACTTTTATTAATATACTTATATTGTTGCCCTATACCTAGAATATATCTAGCAGGCTTCAATGATTTTTATACTTACTTCTTACCAACATTTACTAGTTTCTTTGTTTCAGGTGACCTCACGATGTTCCAAGACCTAACATAGGCCAGTCGGCGTCGACGGCGCTTGCGCCCGCCGCGTCCATCATGCTGATCGCCGGACGGGGCGGCCGGATCTACCGCCCCCGCAAACGGGGGAGCCACGACCTTTACGGCCTTGGTCGATGCCACCGGTGTGGTCAGCGTGCCGCCCAGCCCCACGGCACGCCCACTAAGAAACGCGGCGGACGTTAAAGCGCTCCTGCAAACGGGAAAAACGCACGAAGTGAAACAGTTACTGAGGGCTAATGCCTGGCCTGCGAACCACCCCATTAGAAAGTAAGTATCATGCAACTTTTATACAAGATCTTAGAATAAGAAAATCAAGATTTTATGATCCAAATACATTTAATTATTCAATTAAATCTTCAAACTTTAGTACATTTAAAATACGCCTCCAAGGCTGCTATTACCTCTTTGTACGATGCATTACTTTTTTAAAATCTAAAAACAGCCATGAGAAAGAAGCAGAGCTGGGTACGATTCGAATCTTTTTGGAATCAGTTTGGAGGATTCGAAAACTGAAATCGATTACTTTTTAAAAATAGGATCCGTGATCCGGACTCGTTATATAATTTTAAAATGATCCAGAGTGGATTCTTTTTCGAAAGGATTTTCGGAAATAAAGATGAAGAATTTTAAAACATTTGCCTATTTAAATCTGTAAATAAGGAAACACACCTTACGTGTGATTTTTAACCAAAATATGTTGTTCTTCAGTTTCAGAGAAACAACATTCAAATGAAACATTTTTTTCGTAACCAAGGAGTGTGGTATCCAAAAACGGGCATAAATTTTACTTGCATTTAATCTTAAAGGTTTTGATTGTCTGGATTCGGATATAGCTTTAATATGTTATCCTTAAGATTGGACTCTGAGGAACTTTTAAGCAGGGCCGTATTTAAAGTGTTGCTGAATGGGCGGCCGTCAAGGGCGCACACCTGGGGGGCGCAAAATCGGCCATATTTTTTTCGTTACTTATCAGTACCGGTAGTCAAATTATTATTATTTTTTATTGACAAAATGGTAATGTCTAGAAAGTAGTTCCAACTCCGATTTTAACCAAATTTGCATCCGGGAGGTTTTTGGGCAATTGATCATGAATAAGGATTAAAAAAATTGGCGGAAATGTTCCGTTTTTGGAAATATCCATCATCAATATCCATCAAAAAAACTAAAATACTTTATAAACACCTTAAAAAACTTGTTTTTATAGGGTCTTTTACACCTTTTTCTAATAAATTGCAAAAGTTTATTTTCAGATGTCGTGTAACAGTGTTTACTGAATAAATTCCTTGTGTATAGATGGTTGAGACATTCGAAAAAGTAAGACTCTTACTACAAATAAAAAAAGGCTTAAAATAAGTATAAAAACAAATTTCTTTAAGAGGTTTATTAAATACTGTGTGCCAATTTAATGTAAAAATCAAAATTGTGTGCAAAAAAGAAGGAGAAATAGGAAATAAGATGTTAGTTTGGTTTTCAAGTTTGATGATTGATCGAACAAAACGTTACCGCCTAAAAAATCCATATCAGGATCATGGCCCCAAAACACACGTTATATGGTTTTTAAATGAAATATTGTCTTTGCATATTATTTAGTATGTGTATATTAAAAATATAAACGTTACGTTTTAGTAAGACTGCTATGCACAGTATTTTTGGTAACTACTATTTTATTGTTGAGAAAATTTATTCAGTATAATCATCCGCAAATATATATAAATATGTGTCCAGGATTTGTTTATACGTGACAAAATAAAAAGAAATTCTGAGCAGAATTTGCTTGATTAAAAATTTAGTGCTATTTTTATTTTTTAAAAAATCAAGCATGCTTGACTTTATATATGGTGTTAAATTTGTATATAAAAAAGAAAAAAAGTTTTATAAGAAAATTACAAATGCAAAATTAAAAAAATTAGTGAATTTCACTATAGCCTACTTTTGATTTTTACGTTTAAATTATTTATTTATTATAATATATGAATAAAAAATTAATTGCAAACAAAAAGCAAAATCAAAGAAATTATATTATGAAATTCGGTATTCGGGCATAATTTGCATTCTAAACAACTTTCTTATAAACTTTTTTTATATCTTGCCTAGAAATACTACTTTACCTACTCATAAAATTTAAAAAAAATGCTCGTATCAAAGTATGTTGATTTTTAAAATAAAATATGCTAAATTTTATTTTTTAATCGCTATAGAAGCTGGATGCCAAACGGTCAAATTTCAACCCCAAAATTTTTGTCATTTTTACGCCATAAATTCGCTCATCCTGGGACATACTGTATAGCATAATTTCATATTTCATTTCTTTTTTAGTCAGATACAAACAACAGTTGTTTTATGTAAATCATGTCTCTTTCAATAGGCTAATATTTTCGTATAAAGAAAATATAAAATTTGACACAAATTTTCACCCACAAAATTGGCATTTAAAAAAAAAATAATTTTCGTGGATCAGAAAGCTTTAAACCTACTACTTTGCACTTTATTTTAGCAAAATTTGTGAAAAAGCCCCTGGACTATGTTGGGGTATTTCATACTCCCAAATCCCTGTGGGGGAGCAAAATTTTAAGTTTTCGCCAAGGGCGCGGCCATACCTAGACAGAAAAAAATGTTTAAATGGAAACATTTTTATTATTACTATCTTATGTGGTGCCTACAAAAAATGATTAATTATCTTCCGCAAGCAGAAAATTATTAAACTGTACTTGTAAACTGTAAAATTACAATAAGATGTCTCCATTTATAAGCTGGTTGTTGCTCTTCAAGAATCACATTTAAAAACGTTATGAAGATCTTAGCACGCCCAGTTAAAATACAGTTCTAAAAATAGATCCACATAAGTGGTACAGTTTTAGATCCAGAAATAACATATTTAAAAATTCAAATAAGAATATTTACCAAAACCAATTTGTTTAAGAGCTACAGAACTTAAAATAAAGTTAAATTATACAGGTAAGTACCCAACCGCCACGAGGTTTATATGAAAGCACGTGAAAATAGAAGTACTCCGTATGGATGTATACAGTGACGGTAGAGGATCATTAAAGTGTATATTGTATTTATACAGGGTGATTAAAAAAAAAGTACTATACTGTAAAGTTGTGGTTTTTAAATGGACACCCTAAGTAGTTTTATCAATTTTAAATTTAGAGCAAAATAAAGCCATGTTTCAATAAAGGTCCTACACCAACTCAATCTTTCAGCTTGCAAATTTCTGCTTTCGTAAATATTTTTAAACTAGAATTAATCAATTATAATACCAATATTTAGTAAACATAATTATTACTACATATAATTAACATTTTTATTAAAAATATTATACAGGGTGGTCAAAAAATATTTCGGGCTCGGCTCCGTGCTAAAACCTTTGACTCTTTTTTTTTCATCTGGATTATGATCATTCGTATCAAAGTTATCATTTGTGACTATAAAAACTAAATAAGATCCGGATTCGTGATCCGATAAATAGGAATCAATTCTCTGGATTCAATTCCTTTTTCGCATTGGTGATTCGATTCCTTTACGAGAATCCGGATCCGTAAATCGACCCCTTTTTTGAAGGATCTGTCCCAGCTCTGGTAAGAGGAAACTATGTCTGGCAAATAGGGCGGACGTTGCAATTGCGTAATCTTGTGTATATAAAAATTCATCTTTTTCTTCTTAAGCTAAGTCATACCAAGTTTCTATCCAAAAATCTGTTCCTCTTAAAGTACTGAGATCTAAAATTGGGCCAAGTTTTTTTTGGCTTGGCAAATTTTTTACTGATAGGTCAGTATTAATGTTCTTTTTTTTTCTTAAAACGGACAGTGTTTTCGGTAATTGTGTAAAATCGCGGCTCCATGTAAAATTAACATGATACATTTTTTTTTGAGTTTTCATATATTTTTATTTTTAAAGTTCATCAAAAATAGAATAATTAAAAAAAACAAAAATGTCAATTTTTCTTTTTTTGATACCAAAAAATTATTTTTTTTTTGAAATTATTTGGCTTAACCACTGACCTCAATATGGACCGGTAAAGGGTATCAGATGCGCGATTCAAAAGTGAGATTTTATGGGCGAAAAAATGTGTCCGTGCGCCGTGACTCTAGTCATCTCTTAGGGTCCTTAATCATGCGCAGAACGGACTAGCAGATCGATTTTATTTACAAATTCGTCGCCGGCCAGTTCCTGTACTTCGTCAATTGATGACTTAAACAAAATATATATTACACTGGTTAAAAAAACACATGGTTACTGGTTTTGAACAGTGAACACATTGGTTTGTTTAGATGTTGTTTCTTAATCAAAATTAAACATATTATCCATTGTCAGCTCCTTAAATTCCTCTAGTTCTTCTTGAATGTTACAGCTATGGAAAGCCATGATTTTTTATACTGGTTCACAACTGATGCGTTGTAGTTAATAATACTAAAAAATGGCGAATACGACTGAACATGACTCTTGTGGCTTATCTAAGAATTAACGTTTTGTTTCATCAATGTAACACAATCATAATTGAAAAAAAAAACTATTATTATTTATTTCGGATTAAAAATGTGAACAAAAAATGTATTGCATTAATCTAACAAGTCAGTAAGTATGATTAAAATAAAACATATTTCCTTGGAGCATATATCTATTAGAGGCACTCTCGAGGAAAACGATCATTTGTGCAAGAAAGAAAGAATAGGATAATAAGTCGATTGTTAATATAATATATATATATATATATATATATATATATATATATATATATATATATATATATATATAATATATATATATATATATATATATATATATATATATATATATATATATATATATATATATATATATATTCGCTCTGCCGTGCTGATTAGTTTGGTCTCTCCGTCGATCTATCGGCACGTTGGTTGGAGCCACGGAGAAAGGTTATACTATGATTCTTTTCTTGCACTGCCAAACAGGCAAGGCTGCCTCTAGTAAATAAATGCTCGTTTTATATAAAGACATTTAAGATGTTTAGAATATCCTTTTATTGCTATTGAAAACATAAGTGTAAGAAGGACAGGTTTATAAGTATGTTCCAATCTCGCAAAAAACTGTTTACTGTACGGCCATATGCAACTCCAGTTAAATAAACCCATTCCTAAACAACAGGTGACAGTGTATTACACGATCCCTTTACTGATCCCCAAGCAAAGCAAAACCCTTTAAATATATAGAAAGCGTTCAAACTTCGTCGTTTTTGAACTGACATAAAACCGTGTAAAGTCGACAGTCACGCGTTTAATAAATTCTAACAGTTTCCAAACCATTTTACGGCGGTACAAAAACTGGGTCTTAAAATTAACCCTATCTTTTATTAGCCCCTATTTTTTTCTATTTAAATTTTGCAATATTAATTTTGTTACCTCATTGTTTATATTACTACCTAACATAATTTATATATGTATAGAAACGCAAAATAAAAGAACTTAGTACCTAAATAAATAAAAAATATATTTCATAAATATAAATTAAGTAATGACATACAAATTTCTGAGTCCGGCACTGGTTCTGCTTTTTAAATACGCATGCTTAATGACACTATCGTTTGTTTAGTGCGCGAGGTCGTAAACTTGCCATAAATGCGATTAGCCATTATATATCTAAAGTTAGGTTATCTATGGGCTTAACACGTAGAATATAAAACAAATCACTAGAAATTGTTTAGCGTAAATGAATGCATTTTATTGATGAAAAACTTGAAAAATACCTTTTTTTTTCATTTTTAAAATAAAACTTAATACCGATTTTTTTTCTTAAAAGATTCGGAAATACGCCGTAAAATAGAACAAAATGAAAAAAAAAACATGTCAGTATCTCTATTTTTCGTTTTTTTTATGGCCAAAAATAGGTGGTGCCCCAGTAATGCACAATTATCTTGTTATCATTAATACAGGCAGATCATTAAAAGACTTGCTAAGTCAAAAAATAACTTGGTTTAGTTTTAGACCTCAGTACTTAAAGAAGCCGAGATTTTTGGATAGGAACTTGGCCATTAGTTTACATAAGTGTTTTTGGTATAACCTCTTTTTTTCTGAGTTTAATGGATGGAATAAAATCCTTTTCCTTCGTGTTAAATTCTAAGACAATTATGACCTCAAAAACTTAGGCTTAATCAGATTGCAAACTTCCAAAATACCCCCTAAATATACGCCCCTGTTTAAGGGCGATCGGAGTAAAAATATGCAGTTTTCAAAATGTTTTCTTTACTTGTGCCATAAAACCTACTTACATACCAAATTTCAAGTTTCTATACTACCATATAATTTTGATGAGTCAAAGAATAAGTGGAGTTATTCAATCAGTCAGTAGTAAAATCGGCGATTTTCAAAACCGCATATCTTAGAAAAACCCTGACATAACTTCTTTAGTTTTTTCACAGGTAATTAAAATACTTGTGTGAATTTACATACCAAATCTCATACCTTTATGTGGAGCGAGACCAAATTTTTAATAGGGGGAAAAAGGCTGATAAATTTCGTCTAATATACACACATACGTGAGGTAGGCCGGGATTTTTCCTGGTCGACGACAGGTCTTATCTTTATTCTAGTTTAATTAGTTAAGGATACTTTCAGGTCATTAACAAAAAGTAACTTATCACACTTTATAAGTTGCTATAAATAATTAAAAAATGTGGTTTAAAACGTCACTGTCTTGATTCTTATTACAAACAATATTTGAGTAGTAATAACATAAAATTCCTTCTTTCAGAGAATTATGGTCCATGTTATGCACTCAACACGCAAGAGCAGGAGGTGTGTCAGGCGACGGCTTTTACTGGGACATGGTCGTGCAGGTGTTCGGATCCGCGGACCTTCCCGAACGTCCGGTCGGTCTGCCGCCGTTCGTCGAACCGTCTAGGTGCCACGCCTATCACCTAACGAGGGCGGGACGCGCGTGCGCGGATCGGGTCGTGAGCGTGTTGGGCTACGCCTGCCCTGATATCGTTTATAGTCCAGCGATTTATCCGATTTGTGCGCTGCTGCTGCACTATGTGACTGGTAAGTTAACTGAATTTATAAAAGTGTTTTAGATGTATGATTTTAATCAGTATAATTAAAAAAAATATGATTAATTTAAAAAAGAGTTTTAAAATTTCATTACTCAAAATTTATTTGTTCGTACAAAAAATAAAACCCAGACGCATTTTTATGTGGTGTTTTTTATTATTTTATTATAATAATCGAAAAGAACAGCTGGTTATTACAAAATTAAAACTTTCAAAAAATTAAAACTAAAAAAACCTTTTTAATACAAAAAAATACGTAATTTAAACAAAATAAAAAAATAAAAAAAAACCCAAGTGTTGTAATTCTTAAATAGAAATACTAGTTTAGCCGCTTTGTCATTGCCAAGTCTGTTTCTTATATCTGCAGACGATGCACAGGCACACAAAACAGAAATCACTATAGGAAGCACTTGCTTAGTTTTCAAAATATCTTCTTGAGATCTCCACCACTGTACTGCTGTTACATTTTTAATTATATCCTTTAAAAATATAGTTTTTCTTTAGCTAGTAATGGATATCTTTCTTTGTTTAGTGTAGGATCCAAAATATTCGCCAAAAAGTGAAGGAAGGCTAGAGCTTGAAAATATCTTTTCTTAAATAATAATTGATATTGACGCAAACCTTTTTCTTAAAATTTAAAACTGTCAAAAATAGCCAGTAACTTTTTCCATATGTAAACTGCTTGAGATAACCCTGCAAAAAAACGAATATATACTTTTACTTAGCAGATTTTAAAAACTTAAAATGACGGACTCAATTTGGCGGACCAGATTTTCAAAAATCATGCTGCCATATTGGATCCGCCATTTTGAATTTTAAAAATTTGATAACAAACTGTGATCAACGACCAAATTAAAAATGGCGGACAAGATTTTCAAAAATCATTTAGTCATTTTACATTTTAAAAATCTAATACCAGATTGTTATTAACGTCCCTTAAAACCCATATATCGACGTAATCTGGCGTAAATCGGAAGAGTTTTGGATATTTGGTCCGCCATATTGGACCCGCCATCTTGAATTTTGCAATTTTTTCGGATTTGTGATCAGCGACACCAAAAAAAAGAAATTTGAAAATAAGTTGTCGCTGGCGCACTTGATCTCCAGCTATCCTAAAAAAAACTGCTGAAAAAAGGTGTTGCTAGCGCACTCGATCTTTAACTTTCCTAAAATGAACTGTTGAAAAGTTGTCGCTGGGCACTTGATCTCCAACTATCCCATCACGTGATGTTGTGCTCGTGTAGCAACGGTAATGTGGGTCTTGTGGGTGCGCTCGTTATTTACACAATGTAAATAAATAAATAAATATCATTTATTTCCAATCTGACTTTAAAATTAAAGTATTGGATATTGTCAAATTTAACACAAAATAATTAAAAAATATACGTAAATGTTTTTAAAAATGTCAAAAATGTAAAAATATACAAAAAAAATACAAGCACATTCACATTAACAAAAATATAACAAACTTAAACTTACGCAGTTGACAGTTAAATAATTTAAAGCCTATAAATAAACACTGTGTGTGTTGGTCAAAAATAAAAGTAAGCTACATAAAATTACAGTCCTATCATATTATCAGGTCATATATATTAAAATGATTATTTAAAAACAAAAATCAAAAACTGTAGTTCAGGAACTCATCTATGGAGTAAAAGGATTTATCTAATAATATCCTTGTAATTACAGATTTAAACTTTTTACAGTCATTAATTTCTTTTATATGGATAGGCAGCTTATTAAAGAGTTTAATTGGTAATATTAAAGGACTTCTACCTACTGCTGTCAATCTGTGACGAGGAATATCCAGAATCCAGGTTCTTCTTAAATGGTACTGTTCACTTAACTCACGAGGTTGGGTATATGATTTTAATTTCGATTGTGCATACATGTAACTTACCCACGAACAAAAAAAAAGCCCCCAGGGGTTAAAAGCTCATCACTTAATGGACACACACACATGCACATGAGATGGATTTCACGATTACATGGTTTCGCAACCCTTGAGCACGGAAAAGTCACATGGCAGGCTTTGATCGGTGGTGGGGGATGGAAGTAGTTGAATTTGTGGGGGATGTTAGGTTTAAATCTAGTGGTTGAGTGGTGGGCTATAGGTTTGATTACAGTATTAAATATTTTGTAAGGCAATTGACCAATCAGTCAAATGTATCTTTCTGACTTTTGGGTTTTACGAGCTGGGTATATGATTTTAATTTGATTGTGCATACATGTAACTTACCCACGAACAAAAAAAAGCCCCCAGTGGTTAAAAGCTCATCACTTAATGGACACACACATGCACATGAGATGGATTTCACGATTACATGGTTTCGCAACCCTTGAGCATCGGAAAAATAAGATGGCAGGCTTTGATCGGTGGCGGGGGATGGAATTATTGAATTTGTGGATGTTAGGTTTAAATCTAGTGGTTGAGTGGTGGGCTATAGGTTTGATTACAGTATTAAATATTTCTGTAAGGCAATTGACCAATCAGTCAAATGTATCTTTCTGGCTTTTGGGTTGATTTTGGAGGAGTTGGAAAAATATCGGGTTTCGTGCCCATTGAGAACTTTCAGTCTGCAAAGTTTCAAAAATTGGCCAGAATCCTTTTACCATAAGGATTGTGCGAGGTTCTTTACCCCCAATTATAAAATTATTACTGCCCTGGAAAAATCATTGTTTTGGTGATAAAAACGTAAAAAAGTCGTTTAGCGTATTCCAAGTTATTACACTTTGTTGCTATAATTAAACTAGTTGTCAGCTGATTTGACCCAAACAAATATTAAGCGGTGCCGGTGCTGCTGCTACATCACGGAGAGGATTCCTGCGGGGTAAAAATAGAGTCACCGACAATCATAGTTTGGCAAGCACCTCGGTGACCGCCACGGTGTTTACGAACTCGAGCAGAATTTCTGGTTTTATTAAGTATTTTGTTATTTACTTCGTTCTTTATGAAGTGTTTTTTGTTATAAACGATATAAAGTTGGCCGAAAAATATCAAAACATCCGAAAATTTGTATGTTTTGAAACTCTGCGAAAAAGAATCTATTACTTTTAATGTTTTTATTATTGCAGGAAATTAAATGTTCTTACACAAAACTTTGGTTATCCACTTATCCGCTATCGCAACAAATTAAATATCTATTTTTACACCCTTAAATCAGTATATAAATTGCCTCCTAGACATCTTAATTAGTCAGGTACTTAAGTAAGGTGGTAGTTTATAGTAATCCTATAATAATTAAATTAGAAACTTATTGGAATATCCATCATTAAATAATATATTATAGTTTTATTTTATTACCTGTTATAATTTATTATCCAAACATCTTTTTGAGATCTTCACCCAGAGCTGTCAAAACTTAAAACTTTTACTTGAAGTACTTTTTTTACTTCAAGTATTTTATTCAAGGTACTTTTTATTAGAGGTTACTTGTACTTGATTAGTTTTTATGGAAGATACTGGATTTTTACTTATTGACCTTATGTAAATTACTTGAAGTATTTATTTAAGTACTTGAAGTTATTACGATGTACTTGAAGTAAAAAAAAAGTACTTCAAGTAAAAAGTACTTTTAGTAAAGAAAGTACTTCATAAATAAAAGTACTTGAAGTAAAAAATCACAAGTACTCGAATTTACACGCCTTAGATAATCGTACAAACAAGTTAAAACAAGAAATACGCGCAACCGCTCGTTTCATTGTATTGATTACAGCGCTCTTTGAATTGGATCCAACACAAGACAAGTGTAACTATTACTGATAATTAGACTTTTTGTTCTTTTAATCGCTCTTGTGTCAACGTGAAAATTATAAGTGCTCTGGTCTGGTGAAAACAAAAAAGATGCCTAATAGTAGAAGGGTGCGATTTGACATTTGATGGAGCGGTTCCCCAACTATTTCGTATTGTGAATGCGTTCATTATTACCTTCATTTGAACGAAAACCCCTGTATTTTAATAGGCAATTTAAACAAAATTTCCACTAATAAAATGGAAACGACATCAAAATTGAAGTTAGGTTGTTCTGACTTGATTTTGTGTTGATGGGAAATTAAAATATTTCCCAAGAATAGGTTTTGGGTGCCAACCTGCTGTAGGCACCATATGAAAACACTCCTTTGACAAATGTATCGGATGCCAACGGGTGCTAACGCCAACCCGTTGGCAACCAGAACCCATTTTGGTAAAAACCAATATTTCCTATAATAGTTTAAGGGCCAAGCGCTCACCCGAGTACGGCATTGTAGGCCTGTTGCCATAAATTTACATACGAAATTTTACATTATTTCGGACATGGGATGCATAAGATCCCGACTTAAAACGGGACACTTAGCAACCCTACTTGTTTTCCTAACTATAGTTTTTACCGACTGGCCTACTTTCCAATGACGTAGCGCTCAGTCCTTAAAGCTTTTAGGAGTTGTTGGAAAATCCCGTTTTGAGGAATAAACCCTCTAACTTCCTTACAAAAAATACTACTCAAGTATAACTTGTTTTACTTGAAGTACTTTTAATTACTTCAAGTACTTTGGTGTACTTCAAGTACTTTGTTTTACTTCAAGTACTTTGTTTTACTTCAAGTACTTTGGTTTACTTTAAGTACTTGAATTTACTTCAAGTAAAATACTTGGGTACTTCAAGTACTTTTTCAATTTACTTAAAAATGCAAGTACATTTTAATAAACACGTTGTACTTGAAGTAATTTTTAAAAAATCAAAAACTTGGTACTTGTACTTGAAGTACTATTTAAGAGTACTTTGACAGCTCTGTCTTCACCACTGTACTGCTGTTACATTTTTGATTATTTCCACTAAAAACAGAGTTTTGTGAAAAAAGTCCGACTTAGTTTCCAACTTAATTAGTAATGGTAATAATCCTGTGTCTGCAAAATATTTGGAAATAATGTGTAGAGCGTCTCTCTTTTCTTCAGCTAGTCATGGATATTCTTCTTTGTTTATTGTAGGATCCAAAATATACGCCAAAAAGTGAAAGGGGATTAGAGCTTGAACATAACTGTTCTTAAATAATTGATATTGACGCAAGCTTCTTTCTTCTTCAAATTCAAAACTGTTAAAAATAGCCAGTAACTTTTTTCATATGTAAATTGCTTAATATAAAAATGCACCTTTTTGTTGCATTGCATCCAGTGCTATAGAATTGGCTTTAGAAAATGTAGAAAATTTTCAGCTATCCTTTTAATACAGATACCTGAAACTTTTTTAAAAATCACTGGATCAATTTGATTTTTATGCTCCTCACATATTATTAACAATTTTGACCACCCATTTACATAGATCTCAAGACAACCTGAAAGTGTATTCCATCGAACATCCTGAGATAAGACCAATTTCTTGCCCCCTTTTTCTTTATACCAAGCATTTAGCAAATGGGTATTTCTAAAGTGTTTCACAATATGTACTATATGCAGAGCCGTATTTAGGCGGTGGCGAAATGGGCGCAGCAACCTGGGGGCGCAAAATCGGCCATGATTTTTTTTTCCATTGTCAGTATTGTCGTGCTTTGAATGATTACTTGTACTGTGAAGGGTTCATACGTGGGAAAAATACGTCAAAAACTGCCAACTAAATTATGTACAATTTTTTTGTTAGAAGTTCTTTTTTCGAAATAGGCGGAAATCGCGATATAATCGATAAAAACAGCAAAAAAAATTGGAAAGTGGCCGATGACTCGACGTACGGAAAAGTCACAGAAAAAAATGGAAAATGTTCGTTATTAAATTCTTTACAACTTTTGTTTGAACTATTTTTCCATAAAATAATGATTGGTAAGGGAAAATTACAAAAACTGTAAATAAAAAAAATTGGACCACTTTTGGCCTCTAAAACCATTTTTTTCGTGATCAGCGACCCAAAAGACTTCGTTGCTAAAATCCATGAACCTCTAGTGGCAAGCTCAAAGAGGTCCTGCAAAGAACTAGTACCGTGGTCTTACTATTATTTTATTATTTATTATATTAATTAATAAATAAATAAATTTAAATTACATAACAAAACGATTTAATTAGACAAAATTTTCAATAGATACCTAACTTAATCATTTTTAATATAGTAATTTATTTTTTACATATTTTTTTAGCAAAAATTTCAAATAGTTTATTTACATAAATACATGTAATTTAAGTTTTTAATTAAATATTTTGTTGGACATTATTTAATTTATTTTTAAATAAAAAAAATGTTACGTTTATTAGGCCTGCTATACACAGTATTTTTGTAACTAAAAAAATTTTACTGCAGAGAAAATGTATTCTAAATTTAATATCTGCAAAAAGGTGTATAGTTATTACATAGTACATTTCCACTTCTTTCATTCAGATACAAATATTATTTCATGTAAATATTTCTTGTTTAAATATGGGTAATATTTTTATTTTCCAAGAAAATATGGAATTTGACACATTTCACCAAAAATTGTTTATTTAATAAAACGAAATTCTCGGATTAAAAAAATTAAGATTACAACTTTGCACTTTCAAATTTTTTTAAAATTTTTGGGGAAAAACCCCGGACTCCCCGTTTTTTATTAAGGGAATTTCCATACTCCTCAAATCTTTCGGTGTGTGGAAGGGGCACAAATGTTAAGCTCGGCCAAGGGCGCAGCCATTCCTAGATACGGCCCTGACTATATGTTCTTTTATCGGCGATGCTTCTAAACCTTTGAAGAGCAAACTAGTAAGTGTGCCGAACAACCATAATATGTAATTATAGGGTAATTGGACGACTCGGTATTTTTTTTCTTCATACTGACCACGTTGCTCGCATTATCTGTAACAACACTGTTTCCATCCTCTGCAGTCAAAACGACACAGATTATATGCTTATTATGTATATTAGACCATCCATGGGCATGCACACATATTATCCAGATAACTTGTTAAACAATAAGATTTTTCTTCTTCAAATATTTTATTCAAGAGAGTTTATGATATTTCTGTGTCCAATTCATTTTTTCTTATCTTGTTCAGTTCGCACAACAAAATAATCCAAATGACCGCTACTTTCACTATTTTCACATCCACCTATACTTCCCTTTTCACAATTAGCGCTTGTCTGTTTTTTTGTCAACTGGATAATTTTACTCTGGCTAGTTCCAGACTGTGACTGACAATCACCATGAAGAGTTTCAAGACCCCTGCTGATATCACTAGTTTCACTTTTGCAGGTTTCAATGACTTTTTAGTCTGTCCACTAGACCTTGCAATTTTTTTGCACACTTTTTACTTACTGCTCTACAACCAAGTTTGCCCACCACTTTTTTTCTATAAAATGCTGCCAAATACTAAATTCATTTCTGCCCGGCTTGTCATGAGTCCAAATGTTTTGATAGATTAACCCTAAAGCAAAAATATTACTGAACTAAAATAAGTGCGTATCGTTTATATAGCCGGGTTTTTCTGCTAGTTATTACAAGTTTCCACAAAGCGGCAAACTTACAATACTGCGCAGACGAAATTTTCACGTTATTAAAAGTATCGACAAAGGCGCAAACTTGCAAAAACTACGCGAACGAAATTTGCATCTTAAATCTTCTCCAGTTTTGATTTGAATCTTTACTTTTCCTGCCTAAAAATATTTCTTTAGTTAACAAAACAAAATATAAGCAGTTAGAAATATTTAAAAATAATATTTGTAAAAGCTGGTTAATTTTCTTAAAAAATCAAAAAAATCATGATTTTTCATTGATTTTCGACTTTTTTTAAAAAATCATGATTTTTATCGACCTTGCAGAAACTCGGGTTCAATCAGATTGTAACTTCAAAAATACCTTTAAATATACGATATTATCGCCCCTATTTCGGGGCGTTCTTAGTTTTGAGAATTTTGCCTAAAACCTTCTTACATACCAAATTTCAAGTTTCTACTCCCTCGAAAAGTAGTTTGATGAGTAAATCAGTCAGCAGTCTGTCAGTAGTAAAATGGTCAATTTTCAAAATTAAATATCTCAGAAACCCCTTGACGTAACTTTCTCAATTTTTTTCAGAGGAACCTAATAAAAATACTTGTGTAAATTTACATAACAAATCTCATATATTTATGTAAAACGATAACGAAGGGACGATGGAGGAAGAACACTCGGAAACATTTGAAAATTTCCTAGAGGTTTATGTGGGGATAGTTCAGAGGTAGTAGTTATTTGTATAACGTCCTTCGGTGTCTAAATGGTGCCGTGAAATGCAATATCTGCATGTGCCTGTACTTGTGTAATGTTGACGGAACTGATGAAAATGGGTTGAACGTCCAAAAACCTAGCACCCACGGTACCTAGTCCTTAAGCTCCATACAAGCCTTCGTCGGCTTTCATAAAGATAACAACATTTTGAAAAAATTGGTGCAAAGATAAAATCTCTTTTAAGCTTCCTATATGATACCACTCCAATAAGCGATTGCGGCTTTATAAAAGGATTAAAAAAAGATTTGCTTAACCGACTCGTGATATTATATTATTTTTGGCGTGTGCAAAAAATCTATTTATAATTAAAAGTTTTAACCGAATCTGTAAGCAATCCACTTTCGAAGTAGCCGTGATGCTTTTTACGAGGGAATTTACTTAGGTTTGACGTTTTTATGAGCAATTTACCGCGATACCGGTAAAAGCACATACCGATAAATTCATATTTATAGAGATTTTGAGCTCTATACTGAGTGTTTTTTAAATTAAATCAAAGTTTGATGAAATTTTGCAGAGAGCTTCTTCTTATCAACTCAAGTTCGAGATAGAAGTGAAGGGAAATTATTAATTGAATTTAACGGACTAGAATTAGTGTTCCGTTAAATTATAAGGTGTTTTCATAAAGAAATGAATCAAAGAATAAATCATAGATAATGAAGAATTCTGTGGGCCAGTCATTTAGTTTTTAATGCATTTTTAAAGAAGACGAAGAATTACAAAAAAAATGACAAACATATATTTAAGAAACGAAGCAAAAAAATGCATTTTTTAATTTTCGAATTTTGACCCATAACTTTTTTCTACGTGAATTTAGGTATTGCTTTACAAAAAAAGAACTGTTTGTTTTTTAAAACGGTTTTTTTATTTTTATTTTGGGACAGTCCACGAAGGCTAATGCCTAAGTACTAACGTACCGTGGGTGTCTTCAGTGTGGTGAGAGGGAGTTTGTTCACACGGGACTTAAATTTTGGGAGATTGGGAGGAGAAGGAAAAACTTCTGCGGGCAGCAGGTTCCATAGTCTTGACACTCTAGGGGTGAAGGAACGAAGAAAGCGGGAAGTTCGGGGCCTATCTAACTGAACTGTAAAAGGATGCATAAAAGTTGTACTACGTGTTGCTCTGTTGGGAGCTGCCAACTCCTCTGAGCAGAAGCCGTGAAAATACCTATAGAAGAGCGACAGATCCCCTACAGCTCGACGGTGGGCAAGAAGAGGAAGCCTGTCTGTGAGAGTTGAATCATTAATAAGACGAACGGCTCTTCTTTAGGATGGAGTCCAGAATGCTAAGTGTTGTAGGAGACGCCATTCCCCAGACATGAGAACAATATTCTAAAGAGGGTCTGATTTGGGATACATGCAGAGTGTACAGATTGGAAGAAGAGAAATATTTTCTGGCTCGGAAGAGAAATCCAATCTTTTTTGAAGCTGCCGAAGCTATGGATGAAATGTGTTTGTGCCAGTAGAGGTTATTCTCAAAAGTAACGCCGACAAGATTAAACGACTCTTTGTTCTGCAGAACTTGGCCGCTCATATGTAAGGGATGAGCATTTGCAGACTTTTTTCGCGACAGCGAACATGACTGTGTTTTCGAGGCATTAAACTGAACAAGATTTTTGGCGCCCCAATCTAAGATAAGTTTGAGGTCTTGTGAAAGTGATATCTGCATTAACCTGCGCTTGTTTTCGAAATCGGGATTACACGGTGGCTTAAGAAATTGAATACTAGAGTGGAGGGTACTATCGTCAGCAAAACTAGTGTAGAAGAAACAGCGTGGGTGCCAGCACTGAGCCCTGGGGCACCCCAGCATTAATTTGGTAGAAGCTGGAGGAATGACCATCTACACTGACTGATATACATCGATTAGAAAGGAAAGCCAAGAGCAAAGCTTAGGTGGAAGACCGTAAGAAGGAAGTTTGCTAAGAAGCCCATCATGCCAGACCTGATCGAAAGCTTTGGATATGTCAAGAGCAACGATCTGGGATTCACCAAGAAACTCAAGGGACTTGTTCCAGTTGTGTGAGACAAAGGAAAGAAGATCAGCTGTGGATCTACTGTGACGGAATCCATATTGTCTATCATGTAAGATCTTATATTTTTCCAGATACTTTAAGATTTGGGAATTAATGAATTTTTCCATTACTTGTTGATTGCTGGTATGCCATCCAGCCCAGACGATTTTTTGGTATTAAGAGAAGAAAGAATACGCTTGATCTGTTTAACTTTAAAAATTATATCGGACATTTTATTAATTGGCAGCAAATTGTTTGGCAAATAGTTCGGCTTTTCCTTTGGAGGTAGAGACAATTCCATCTTCAGAGATTAGGGGTGGAAAAGAAGTTGTGCAAAAGTTCTGACTAATGTTTTGGTGTAAAAGTCTTGAGCATTTGTAGTAACCGAGATATGATTTTTTAGAGTTGGCTAAGGTTTTTTTCTATTTTTTTTCTAAGTTTTTCTTCGGACTTTGTTCTATAACTTTTTTCCCTGTGGATTTTGGTATAGACAATGAAGTATGAAAAAAAAGGCCTACTTTACAACCTTTAAAATGCTGCCTGGTAAAGTATGTAAAATTAATGGTAACCAAGATATCATTTCAAAATTAAGAGAGTAGTCCATATTCTGTGTTATAGAGAATGAAATAAAACAGTGCCTTTCACCACATACTTGTATTATTGACGAGTCATAGATCTCTGAGGAAAGAGGGACATGTTTGTCATAGAGATGGTCATTATCAGCCTAATTACAACGTAATAAAAATGTACAAAAAGCTAAGTATTGAAGGAAAAGTTAAGAAATTACCAAAGAGTAAATTTTCTAAACTGTTTTTTCCTTAATTTTTATAATAAAACAAATTTAATAATCAATTAGCTTGTTCAAGTATTTAAAAAAAAATAGGATTTGTTTTATATTTTATCAATTTTTTAGTGCATTTTAGTAACTTTTTGTCCTAGTTGTGGTCACCAATATTTTTCCTTTTGAGTGTTAAATGTCAAAAAAGCTGTTTGTTTCGACTTCCCAGTTTTTCTTTGATAAAAAAAAATTCAAAAGCCTTGGAACATTTTAACTGCTTATTAAATATCTTTTATTTTTATAAACAGTATCTTTAAAACCTTTAGGAAACATTTTTGGTAAACAAAAATAGTTTATAACCCTAAAACTATGTGACAAAATTCAAAAATGAAAATAAACTGACCAGTAATTTGAAAAGTGTAAAAACAATAAAATCTTTTTACTTTCTTGGTCAAGTGACCAATTAATCATATACTTGGTATGTGTAAAACAGACTTTAATGCTGTCTCTAATTTTGGAACCTCTACAGTTTACAATCATCAATTATCATTCAGAAGAGTGCAGCAACATCAGGGTTTTAAAGTGGGTGAAGGTATTTAAATTGGACGGGGCCGGCTGGTTAAAAACATTTTGTCAGGTTGTAATATTGCACTCGTCTAAAAATAACCGCTTACACAGACCCAGGGGGTATACAGTGAAAATCAAAATTAGTCATAGTCAGTAAAACTGTTTACTGAAAATTTAGTTAGGTATCTTGTTTTTTATTATTTTATATTTTTTTAAAATCTTGTGACAGTCAAGGAGAGCGTTTAACGTTTGAAAAACGATTCTATAATGCTCTGAAGTATCTGCTATTTTTCTAAGATCACTCATTTAGTCATTAAATGAGTGATCTTTCGCTTTTATACGGTGAGGACATAAAGTCCGCCCCCTTATATCTTTCGAAGTATCGAAGATACTTAACAGTGCATTTACGCTACACCTTGGGGGTCGGGCGAAAGGACACGGAGACGGTGGGCGGAGACTAACAAACTCCCACTACCACAATTTTCGTATTGCCGCATTAAAAATATTATATTTTATTTAGGTTCTTCCAAATTCGGTGTATCGATGCGATGTTGTTTCCGATTGCAAGCCTACAGGGAAGATAACGTTTTTCGGTAACTATTTTTTACTTAAATGACATAAATTATACACCATTTTAAAGGTAAGGAAATAATCTATGCCTCTGATGTAACGGATTTTTGAAATATGAGTCGAGTTAAGAGAAAATAGTATCTAAACATAACCGATTTTAGGGTGACTTTCACTCAAGGAAATATTAAAAACCAAATCCAAATTTAAAAAAACTTTTACAGCAGAAGTCTAGATTTAAGTGTTGGCTTTCATATAGTTTTTGAAAATTATCGATAACTTATACCGTTTTTGAGAAAAACATTATGCCCCGAACCCCAAATTGGATCCAATTTTCGCGGCGCGAATGGACTCAAACCAAATCTGGTTTTATCATGACTAACAAAATGATGACAACCTACATAAAAATGACAGCTGTAAGTTTCACATCAACGATGTGACGTCATTAATGTATTTTTTTTAATGTAAAGGGGGTTCTTGTAATACCTCTTTTTAAAGGTTTTTATCATGCTAATACGGGCCACAATTTTGCTCTTACATATCTACGCATGCAAAACATCTCTTTTAATAGTTATAATTTTAAAGATCAGTTTCGCAAGTTAACCGATGTGGTGAATAGTTTCTATGAATGTAACATAAAGATGTCAATGGACACTGTTAACAATAAATCTTTTTCTAAAAATGCGTCTTTGATTGCGTTTTAATTCCGTTGAGCAGTTATTGAGTAAGTAAATTTAATATTCAATTGAGTAATAAATAAAAAAGGATGTTTTCTTTTAGTTTAATAAATATTAAGTTGTTGACGCCTGTTTTGTTGTTTGTTTGTATCTGTGTTGCTATGATAACACATAAAAGTAAAGCTTCGGCGCAGGAAAAATGAAACTTCGTGGTCGCCTACACAGTAGTGATGGGCATATTCGTGTTTTAATATGGAAATTCGTACCGAAGAACTTCTTTATTATAGTGGTTTTCTGCCTACGTCATTCACTTGGAAATAAATTAATCCAATTTCAGTTCTGGGTGGTGACAGTTTCCTTCTTACTTTTCTTACTTTAGCTTCTTCAGCTAATATCGGAACTTTCTCTATGATCATTCTTAAAATTTGAAATAATTCAGGCTACACAACGTAAATTATCGAGGATTAATAATTACCTCCACTTCATTCTCCAAAAACTGATTACATTTCCACCACGAAAAGATCATTTATACGTTACAAGAAAAATAACTCATGTTAGAAAGGCCGTGCAACTGTCCCTAAAATAGTATCCAAAGTCTCTTCCAACTATAGACCTATATCTCTTCAGTTGTTTGCAAAGTAATGGAAAAATTCATTAATTCCCAAATCTTAAGTATCTGAGAAAAACATAAGATCTGTATGATAGAAATATGGATTCCGTCACAGTATCCTCAGCAACCTTCTTTCCTGCTCACACAACTGAACAAAGTCCCTTGAGTTCTGGAATCCAGACGTTGCTCTTGACATATCGGCACAGCTTCGATCAGGTCTGATGATGGGCTTCTTAACAAACTTCCTTCTTAGTCTTCCACCTAAGCTTTGCTCTTGGCTTTCCAACAGATATATCAAGTAGTGTAGATGGTCATTACTCCAGCTTTACTAAGTTAACATGTGCCCAGTCAGTGCTGGCACCCACGCTGTTTCTTCTACATTAACGATCTCTCTTCCACAATCAATCCCATTCATAGTTTTGCTGACGATAGTACCCTCCACTCTAGTATTCAATTTCTTAAGCCACCGTGTAATCCTGATTTCGAAACAAAGCGCAGGTCAATGCAGATATCTCTTTCACAAGACCTCAAACTTATTTTGGATTGGGGCGCCAAAAATCTTGTTCAGTTTAATGCCTCGAAAACACAGTCATGTTCCCTGTCACGAAAAAAGTCTGCAAATGCTCATCCCTTACATATGAGCGGCCAAGTTCTGCAGAACAAAGAGTCGTTTAATCTTGTCGGCGTTACTTTTGAGAATAACCTCAACTGGCACAAACACATTCTATCCATAGCTCCGCAGCTTCAAAAAGATTGGATTTCTCTTCCGAGCCAGAAAATATTTCTCTTCTTCCAATTTGTACACTCTGTATGTATCCCAAATCAGACCCTCTTTAGAATATTGTTCTCATGTCTGGGGAATGGCGTCCCCTACAACACTTAGCATTCTGGACTCCATTCAAAGAAGAGCCGTTCGTCTTATTAATGATCCAACGCTCACAGAAAGGCTTCCTCTTTTGCCCACCGTCGAGCTGTAGGGGATCTGTCGCTCTTCTATAGGTATTTTCACGGCTTCTGCTCAGAGGAGTTGGCCAGTATAATTCCTTCTCTGGCAGCTCCCAACAGAGCAACACGTAGTGTAACTTTTATGCATCCTTTTACAGTTCAGTTAGAGAGGCCCCGAACTTCCCGCTTTCTTCGTTCCTCCATCCCTAGAGTGTCAAGACTATGGAACCTGCTGCCCGCAGAAGCCTTTCCTTCTCCTCCCAATCTCCAAAAATTTAAGTCCCGTTTGAACAAACTCCCTCTCACCACACTGAAGACACCCACGGTACGTTAGTACTTAGGCATTAGCCTTCGTGGACTGTCCCAAGATAATAAATAATAAAAATAATATTCGGAATATCATTCGACATATGAAACATTGACCGATCAACGCTAGTCGATGTTCGATACATTGCGCCTACCGTCGATTTACCCCGAAGTCGTAGCGTTTGCTTTTGAAATAACAAATTATTTCGGATGAATCAGTTGTGAAAATGAATTATCTTGTTTCGGATTTTGATTTCAGTCGACTATTTTAGTTGTTGGGTTGATGTGTTCGCATACGTATACGTGTTTTGTTTTTGCTTTAATTCATAACTATTGGTGGGGTCAATGGAATAGTGACCGCCAAAAAAGTCGACACTTAGTGAAAATTTCTATTCTTGATATTAATTTTTTGTGTATAGTATCAGCATTTTGAATTGAAAATTCATTTTAATGGAAATGCATATTATAATTAAATATAAATTATGTGGTAACGAATCACAATGTGGCATCCGACATTTATATTTTCAAGTGTATTCTTTCGATACCTCTTCCTATTTCGGTCGAACTAGAATTGACCTTGAATGAACCGCGAATCGAATGAACTATCATCCGATAAGTAGCGGTAATGGGGTATATTACTTATTATAATATTACTTATTATTGGAATATGAATATTCAAATATTCGAATATCCGAAAGAAATATTCGAATTATTCGAAACATTTCTATATTTGAATATCGTTCGGAAGGTTCCATCACTACTACACAGTTGAGTAATGACGGATATAATGACGTTTAAAAAAAAATCAGATGGCCAGGGTGCTTATTTTCCACGTTTATGTGACCAGTGACAACTGTCATCTTGTTGCTAACCAATTTTTAACACCTTTTATTTAGCATCATGGTGGAAAATAATTAAAATTTTCTAAAAAACGTGTGTTTGGAAAAATTAAAGGATTATTTAAAAAAATCTAAAAATACTGGCAAATATTTGGATTAAAAACCGAGATTTTTCCTCAGTAAAAAGTCAGTTCTAATTGACTTTATCCAAACAAATATGAAACAGTTCATAAATCGGTTTGCTGATATTGTGATCTTCTTTTTAAAAAGTTGGCGAATTGGTATTTTTCGGAAAATTGCGTGGGTGCACTTTTAAAATATTTAGATTGATTTTAAAAAACGTTAATCATTTTTTTTCTATAGATCTTTTCCATCACAATGTGAATCCATTTTTTAAATCTATATTTTTTGCACTTTGGCTCGTAGGAATTAGGGTCTCCTTAAAGTAAACTATACTAGTCAACAAGTTTAAAAACGTATTAGTTTGAGATAAAGCTCCCAAAATATAAGCGATAGCTCATTGGATTCGAAATAATGTTTAAAAAATTAGAGTTGCCGCGAGACACGAGATACGAGACGTCTCGTCTCGAAGCCATTTTGTCTTGTCTCGAGAGCATTTTGTCTCGAATTTCGAGACGAGACGAGATAAAATCCTTCGAGACAAGCTCGAGACGAGACGAGACGAGACATCTCGAAAAATTTTAATGACTTAAAACTTAAGTGAACTAACTGTAATAAATCTCCAACCATATATTTCTAGTTCTTAAGAATTATACAGGTTGTTTAAGATTTAGTGTTACAAACATTCACAGCAGTTGGATCTTGCAAAAATAAGTTTCTATAAACATAGGTCAAGAAATGCATCGTTTCAGAAATACAGGGTGTTAAAAAAAGAAGCTAAAATTAATTGCTTTAAAAAGTATGTCATCATGTGGTTTTATTATTTTTTAATTATTTTGAATATTTCACTCATGTACATATTTCCACATAAGAGAAGTGGTATTATGAAAAAAATACAGCGAAAATTCCACGTCGTCTAGGCAACGTGGTTTTTCCACTTACTGTCAAATTGACAATTTGAAATTTTTAAATAATAATGACGGTTTGTTAAATTAATATTTAATTTTAAGTTAATAAACTTTATCTACGTTTTTGATTCGTGAAATATTCTCCCGAAATACCGCTCGTGTTTTAAAATTAACCAGATAATTTTTTACTCATGTTTTCTTTAAAAATTTCACTCGTCCCTCCTCACTCGTGAAATTATGAGAAAACAGGCTATCGTGAAAAATTATCGGTAATTTTTAAGCACTCGTGGTATTATCCCTGATAAAACAACTTAAAATACAACTATTTTGTGTCTTAATTTTTTTAATTTTGCTTTGCTTTCAAGAAAAAAATTAAAACCGATTCTTTTTTATACCCTTTTAAAAAGTAGGAGTTTTACTTTGTCTCTCGAAAAAAACTCAAATAACGAAAAAGTTGTATTTTAAGTTGTTTTATCAAAATAATTGTTTTAAAAGATTATATACAATTAAAGCTTCTTTTTAACTTTAGAACCCTGCGTATTTCCAATTTCGAAACGATGCATATCCGAACTTATGTTTATAGAGACTTTTTTGGAAGATCTAACTGCTGTTAAAGTTTTTAAAACTATTGCTCAAACACCCTGTATAATTATAAGAAAAATTTCTAGAAAACATTTTACCTGTGTTTTGTAATACAGTTTTTGACTTATGTTCCATTATCTTTTAGATTTTTTTTCTATTTTGTGGACATTTTTATGTCACTTATATGTTCTATATTTTTATTTTAAATAAACAAACAAATTATTAGGTTCATTATTTTATTTTTAGTTGCATATTATGGGTGTCCGTAAAGTCTGAAATCACAAATTTTTTGAGAAAAGTACACAATTTTAAGAAAAGCTCAATCACGTCAACTTTTATTTCACAAGGCATGTTATAAAAAAATATAAGCATTTATACAGGGTGTTCCATTTAAAAAATATTAATTCACCTTCTTACTTCTTACAAGTTTCAAACACAAGAATGAATTAAGGAAAAATGTCAACACATTTTAAAAAGGCAACCGCTCTATAGATCTTAAAATAGTAAAAAACATGCAAAAACTATTGCCGCATCCCGAATAAAACGGTGTGTCGGCAAAGTATACAGGGCGCAGCGGCACTTTTTGATGCATGTGCAGAGGGGTTGTTTTTGAATGTTTTTCTGTTAGTTGAGGATTTGCCGCTATTATGTTTAAAAAAGTTTTAATTTAAACTAAAAACAATGCATCCTTCTTAAAAAACATACCAGTTTGCAGCAGATTTTGCAATTAGTTTGTAGGTATATAGTGTACAGGGTGAGTCAACGATGGCGAGGAGTAAGTAATTTAATGCCTTGAATATAATATTTGTAGATAATGTGCTTATGTAAGTATTAAGTATATGGTTAAATAGTATGTTAAATTTTAACGATATTTTAAATTAGAAAGGGCACGTTCATAAAGTATTAGGATGCTACAAAAGTAATTTTTTAAAATTTAAAATAGAATACCTATACCTACTCATATTTTTACAGTTTTGGATTCTATTTATTTAATTCTAGAAATTCCCATACCTACTTCATATTCTATACCCAAAAAGTTACGTAGGTATAAGAATATTGCCATTTAGGATAGTTTCGGTATACTTAATTATTATGAAAAAAGTTAAAAATTGGTAAAAAAAAATGAAAATGAACATTTCTAGAATTAAACATTAGAATTAAAATATGTGTGTTCCATTTAAAAATTATGTCTTTTTACCACCACCTTGTGCACTGTGCAGACATAAAAATTAGTTTAAAAAATGTGTAACATGTACCTAAAAATAAAAATCGACGGGTCCGAGCATTTTTATTAAACTTCCGATCTAACTTTTATTGAAATTGTCCTATACATTACTAATGCACTGTATATTGAAATTAATTTAATTGAAATAAACCAAAACAACTCGAGACAAACAAGACAAAACGAGACGAGACGAGACAAACGTTTGTCTCGTCTCGTCTCGTCTCGAAATATATTATCTCGAAATTTCGAGACAAGACGAGACAAGGCTTTATCTCGTCTCGTCTCGCAGCAACTCTAAAAAAATGTATTTAAAGGATTTTTTAGCCCGCAAAACATTGCTTAAGTTATAAAAAAATTAAATTTAAAAAGAGGGCTTTTGGTTTTTTGTTAACTACTCCGAAACTATGATTATTAAGAAATTTAAAAAAAAGCCCCGTAAAGAGGAGAAAATTTCCATTAAAAAGTCATATCTCGATTATTTATAAATTTAAATAAACACTAAAAATAATCCTCCGCGAGACCGCTACGGAATTCGTGCGCCTCCCCTTAAACCAAGTACTCCACAGAAAATATGATTTTTTTGAGTATTAAATCTTAATTAATCAATTTGTAAAAAATAGGGTGTATTCTATACACTTGAACGAATAAATTTCCGTTGGAAAAAAGCTTATAGTTCATTTTTCAACAAATGGGGCTATTGTTAATTAAGAAAATCTTTTCCTACTTCCGTCTTCATTGAAGAGAATAAAAAATGTTGAAATAAAACATTACAACACAAATCTAATATTAGGTAGTACGAGTGTGTGATATTTCTAGTGAAATTATTTTATTTATTTTATTGCTTTTGTCTAATCCTAAATTAGTACTAAACCAAATTAGCTCATGGATGTCAAAATAGTACGAAGTTAAATTAAGTGGGTAAAAATAGTTTTTTTTTTAATTTTTTACTATTTTTGTAAAGATTGGTCCATTTACACATTAATTTTATAACATTACATATTTAATACTAAAAATAAAGATGAATTACTTTATTTTGAAACGTATTATAAAATAAACAATCCATAAAATATTTTATTAAGATTATTTTTTTTTAATTAAAAAAAAAATAAGTATCCTTTTGGATTTTACTTTTTTTTAAATAGGAGAAAAGCGACAAATATGGTTTTGTTCAGTCCTCGTTAGATGGCCTTGTACGTGTGTAATCCTTTAATTTCTCTGTAAACACTACTTTGTGTATTTTTTTGCGTATCGC
>JAHBCN010003959.1:0-68272 GCA_019359885.1 Listronotus oregonensis
ATTTTAAAAATGAAATAGTTTGTATTTTTTCTTTTAACCAATCGCTGTAATTGTATAGTTTTTTAACACTTATTTTCTAATGACATCCAACAGATTTTACTTCTTGGCACCTGTAAACCACTATGTATGTAAAATGATAGTGTTTTAACAGACAAAAACTGACCTATTTAACAAATACCTTGGAAGCAAAACTAAAAATTGTTATATTTTTCATAGATTTAACCAGATTAAACGATATAACTATAAAAAATAATTAAAGGGCCGATTATAATTTTTAAATTGTTATAAAGTAAATATTGACACTTCTTTAATTAAAAAAATATGATTTTTGGGAACCCTAATAAAGGAATATTTTCGTTTATTAGAGTTTTATAAAAGTAATTATTAAAACAATAGCAATATTCATTAAAAGGAACAAATGTAAATTTGTTTCCCCTACAAAGGCTACGTTTTTAAGGAAATAGACTTAAGCATTATATCGCCCTCTATAATTTTAATGGCATTTTATCCGGAAACATCTCTGCATCTCATCCAGATAAAACAAGATTACCTTATTTATATAAAAAAATCCATAGATGACCTAACATTTAGATGTCTAATTGCTAAGCGCATTTGTGGCAACTTTACCCTGGCGCGCACTAAACAAAGATCTGGGTAATCAATCGAGCGCATTTGAAAAATATGACGTACAATTAGAAAACACCCTGTATAATGTAAAAAACATGATATTTTATTTCGTGTAAACAGTTGATTTTATCGATGTCAATGAAAATTTAATTTAGGCTTTAAAATACAATACAAATATTTATCAATAATAAATGATTTTTATAAATTTTTCATGGTACTATTCTTAAAAAACCCCTTAAAAAGGTGTTTTTTGCTCTTTTAGAGGTGACGCTGGGGTTCAAAGGTTTTCGGACCTCCAAATTAGAAATAAGTCACCCAAAAAAAACGTACCCTAAAAGTATTTTCTAGGTGCCTAAAGAACATTTTTATAAGTTTTTTTAAACAAACAACCCTTTAAAGGGGTGTTATTTGCTCTTTTAGGGGTGGTGCCGGAGTTAAGGGTTTCGGAATCAGTGATCTAAAAAACGTACTCGGAAGTGTTTTCTAGTTTCTAGGGTGTTTTTGCATTTTTAGGGGTGATACCAGAATTTCCGAGCTGCGAGACTCCGAAATTCAGAATCAACGATCCAAAAACCTACCCTATTTGTTTAAACTTTAAATACCAGTCCTAGGTAGGATCAAAAATATATATTTTAGGAAATTTTTAAAATTTATCTTTTGGATTTCTCAAAAAAAAAGATGTTTTTTTTTAAAAGAACGGTGGTAAAATACAGTACTACTTTAAACTAAACATTAAACATATACTCATATTAAACGTATGGTTTATTCTGCAAAACTTTTGATAAAAATACAAATTATAATGTATCATAACTAAGAAAACATAATTTTGGATGCAAAGTAACCGAACATTTTTGACAGAAAAAGTTGCAATTCTTATGACAGAAACTGCTTTTCTTGATACACAACTAGATGGTCTATCATATCTAGACATTTCATGAAGATTTGCAGACTGACGGCTAGGACCTCTTTTGGTTGTTTTTTATATGTCTCCAAAAATTGAGGTTGCCACTGATTTGCCTAAATCTTAGTTGATCCTTTTTTCCCGCTTCCAGTTTTATATAATTGAAAAGCACTTTGTTCGGTCGTGTCTTTGCAGTGGTCTATGAGTGGAAAATACCACTTTTTACTTCTTATTTGAGTTCTTTACAGGCGAATGTTTTGATCAGTTCTCATTATACTTTTTTATTGCATGTTGTTGCGGTACGAAAATCGTTTTTTTCTTTTTTTGTGAGGATCTTTTTACTGGAAGGGTAGGCATTATTTTGGTATGATTTGAAGCAATGGTTACCACGTTATTATCGAACCACTTGAATAAAGTTATAGAATTCGAATCAGATGACACAAATTCTAACGTACCGCGTTCTTTTTTCTTCAATACTGTTGAGTGAGTGAGTTGAGTGACAAACGCGAGTTTCTCTCATTGTGCCTATACCTTTAAGACCCATAACCTTGAGCTCTTCCAATAAATGGAGCAAGGTAAAAAAGTTTTCGAAATATAAATGAAAAGGGACAGTCTAAGTATATTTTTTAAATTACTTCTGCAAATTCTAACACCACCGCAGCGCCTAGGCCAAGTTTTTTTATATTTACCCGAAAGGGCAGTGGCGAGGGCAGTGGACGATAAGGTTCAAACCATTTGATATACCCAGCTACAGTTGGACCGACCCATAGTTTATAGCCCCATCTAATGGGTTTTCCTTTTATAGATTGTTTTGTACCATAATGCCCAAAATATGATACATTCATGCAACTTAAGATGTTTTTCCATTACCTAAACAACAGAAAGAGAAAGTAGTGTATAATGCCACGGTTCTTTTAAAAGAACAGGCGAGTTCTTGGCCCTATAATTTGTTCGACGTACTTTATTATTACCTCATTTTTAGTTCTACACTCAATTTATACGCTTCTTGGTCAAATTTGATAATATTTTCTAAAAAGAAGTAAAACCGTCCAAACTGTACTTAGCTTTTAGTATCCATGTCGGATCACAATTTAATATTGCAGAAATAACATCGATTTTTTTGCTTGGTTCGTTCGCAAAGACGAAAACCGCCAATCAAAACACGAAATCAATATTGTTCCCAAAAACATATTAGTGGCGCCAAATATGATCGAATAGCTAAATGTTAATAGAAAGAAAATTTATGACGAGTCTTTTAAAAGAACGGTGGTATTATCTGGGTTAATACCGTAATACTTATTATTATAACTTATATTTTAAAAAATATATATATTTGATGGTAAAGTTATAGTGGATTAATAACTCAATTTTAAAAGCTTTAAATTTACTAAGTCGTAATTTTGCTGGATATTTTTAAACTTAAGTGGTTCAATCATATTTTTCAAGGACACGTGCGATCGAACAACTAATTTAAAAATATTTTTTTATTTTACTCTGCGTCCTACACAAGAACTTGCAACATGACTTAAATCTATTAATTATAATCTTTAAAGCGGCAGTTACAGATATTTCCTTTCAATTCTGTCATTAGGTTTAATGCAATAATTTTATAATGGCAGCGTTGGCGTCTTAAACATATTTCCGCTGGTCTATATTTCTATTTGATTTCTTTTAATTTGACTTAAGTAGAATTTTAGTAATAGCGATTCTTACAATAACGTACTTGCAAATTTTTGTGAAAAAGAGTTAGGTATGCCCCTATTCGCAGCCTACTTTATTTTGGTTAAACTTTATTTTTGTTAAACAGTGCTACAACTGTACTTTTAATTTTAACCGCTAAGTGTTAGTGTCGTTGTTGAAACATAAGCCATGAAGACCATCGCTTCCAAGGAATACCATTTTAAGGAAAAAATGGCATAACTTCAAAATCTTAAGTTTATATAAACATAAGACATTTTTGGTTTAAAATGCCTTAAACTACACCAATCTTTCGCAAACATACTTAGTTCAGTAAATGAAGTCCAGAAAAACCCCAAACCTGAAGATCAGGTCGAGCCGTCACAATATTTTTTTTTTAATTTGCAGGTATTAATGTGTACATTGACCTCTTAAAATATCATATATATATATATATATATATATATATATATATATATATATATATATATATATATATATATATATATATGTATAAAATGTCCGCATGTATAAAATGTCCGCTTGAAAATGGCCCTCAAGAGCCCGAAAATTCATTTTTTCAACTATTTTGGCCGATATCTCCTGAAATACGACACTTACGCAATTCGTGTTTAGACGAAAATGAAAAGCAGATCATTAGCTGCAAAAATGATTTTCATCACTTTTGTCAAAAATTTAATAGTCTGAGATAACCGGCCATAAACGCGCGGCGTATTTTTTGCACCTGCCCCGCATCTCGAAGGGCGCTCTAAGCTACTTACACTTTCAAGCGGACGGACAAATTTTTAAATTACTTACCTAAAGATGCATATTTTTTTTATGATTTGAAGTTCATATGAAAGAAGGAACCTGTAGCTAGAATAACTTGTCATTCTTTCTTTTTCTTTTTTTTTTGATTCTCTAGAATATTGAAAACCAGAGCCAAAATTAGTTTTTCTCGATATTTTGACCCTCCTATCCATCAGTTGTTTTTTTATAAAGAGTAATTTCACCGAATCCTTTTGGATAATGGGGCTTTTAAAGGTGTTAAATACATTCCACAAGATTCAATAAATATTTTTTGTGTATTTTTATAAACAACGTGTTTTTCTTAGGGCGGTTTTTTAGATTTCCGGAGTTTTTGAAGATGCTCGGGTCTATGAGGAATTAATAGATAGACAAGGACCATATCGGCTTTTAATGCACATCATTCGAAAAGCTTAAATTGTCCCCCGCCGCGTGGCGTTCCTGTTAGTATTAGTACAGGCGTCTGCTACGTTGTTTATAAAAATACACAAAAAATATTCATTTAATCTTTCAAACCCCCATTATCCAAAAGGATTCGGTGAAATTAGTCTTAATAAAAAAATATGATCGGAGGGACAAAATATCGAGCAAAAACTAACTTTAGCTCGAGTTTCCAATAATCTATAATAATAAAAAAAGGGAAACAGTGACAAGATATAAAGCTACAGGTTCCTTCTTTCATATAAACTTTAAACCGCAAAAAATATGCATTTTACGTAATTAATTTAAAAATTTATCCATCCGCTTGGAAGTGTAGGCAGCGGGGCAGGTGCAAAAAATACGCAGCGGTTATCTCAAAAACTATCAAAGTTTTGACAAAAGTGATGGGAAACATTTTTGCAGCTAATGAACTGCTCTTATTTCGGGAGATATCGGCCAAAATAGTTGAAAAAACGGATTTCTGGGCTCTTGAGGGCCATTTTCAGGCCCTTGCGGACATTTTCCAATCTATGATATTTTTAAAGGTCAATATACACATTAATACCTGCAAAAAAATGTGACTGCCCAACCCCATCTTCAGGTCCGCAACTTCGTTTACTGGACTAACTCTAATTTAATGAAAATCAAATATTGTGTCTTCTTGAAAATGACAAATTCTATCAGTCTTTGCGGTTTTTTCCTTCCCCTAAAAATTTATGTTTTTGCAATTGCGTTAGTATTCTATAATTAATATTTCGTAATTAATAAATAGCTGAATATATAGAATGGTTATTTTTTTATCGGGAAACTTTAAGGGTAAATAGGACATAAAAAAATAATTATTTTTTTATCATATACGTTATTCTCTTAATATCTAGTTCTCCAGATACAAGCTCTTGAGTTTTAAATTTTTTTATTTAGCAATGTCTCGAATAACCTTTGAGATGTAATTAATTTTGGTGCTACTATATTATTATATCTTATACCGCGAGCTAAAAGTATAATATAATTAAATATTTTTAGATTCTTTAGGGTTATGTGTATGACTTTCCTGTGTTTGGGTTTTAAAAAAATACTTTTATTTTTCAGAAAGCACGAAACTGCTCAATATTTGTTATCAAATGCTGTAAGTAGGCTATGCTTAAAATAATAGTCACATATTTGGTTTTAAAAAAAGTTTTAGGTCAAAAAAAGTTTAGCATTAAAGAATACACAAATGTTCGTATTGTTTATGACTTTGTGATTGCATTACTGAAGCAACAGTTCGTAAATTAAGGATTTTTCCAGATAGGAAATTTTTAGGTATTTTCACCAATATCTAAGTCGTTTTTGTAAATTAGATTTGGCAGAGAAAGCCAACAACTAGATCAAGCCTTATCTGTCATCCAGTTTAACATGGATTCGGAACTACCTCAACGGCCCACTGTGTTTACTGGCGGTCACCCATCCATATACTAACCGTTGTATAGCGGCAAGATGTGTTTATATTCTGCGTTTTAATACGTTAGTTATATAAAAATGTTTTTTATTTAAATTCTTGAAAAATATCTCGTTAGTGGGTAAAGTTTTAATTTTCCGAATTTGATCAAAACTGCTTAAATTTTGATATATTACACTTATTAAGATTCTAATCAAAGGTTTTTATCAGCACAGAAAAATCAAACTAGTCATTTATGACATGGATTTTGTAATCTTTGTACTAACCAATGAGCTAAAAGACTAAAAGAAGTGGCAATATAGATATCGGTACTATAACATAAGATGAATACTAACTGTTTTATAGATATAGAAATTTGGCTTTAGAATTTAATAGCGGAGGATGCAAAAATGAAACTGCCACAACAAGGTGTTGCTTTAATTGGGGAGGCCGGTGAAGTTTTAAACGGTCCTTTTAAAACAAGCTGTTTTTGATCAGTACCTACAAGTAAGACAATTTTAATACGTATTTATATTTAATTACTAATATGGGGCATATGCATGACCGAAATTCCGGTCCCCTTTGACATTAACAGTGGCGTATCAAACACAAAAACGTGTTTTTTCCTTTATATTACCATCTTCAAACGGTTATATAATTATAAATAAAAAAAGGGGCATACAGTTTGTTTAGTTTTGTCAAAGGAGTTTGACAGCGTGGAATATAAAATTACTTATCGAGAAGCTAAAACTTATGGCATTAAATGGGATTGTAGAAGCTAATAGCTTCTCATATAAGAGATAAAAAGCATTGTGATACAGAAAAAATAATAGTATTAATATAATCATGTTAATTAAAGAAGGGAATTTCAGGGTTTGATATTAGGACCAATAATTGATATCCTCTACTAATGTTCTCTCAGTAATAAAGAGATCATAATATGGTATCGTAGGCTGAAACCTTTCTTATAAGTGAAACCATTTTCAAATAAATACAATTGAATTTTCAAGCAGTAAAAAAGAAAGGCACCACTGCATACAGAATTAGTGATGTGTAATTTAAACATCAAAAAGCATATCATCTTTGGGAATAATTATTAGGCAAAAACTAAGCTGGAAAGAGCACATTGCAGGACTATCGAGCGATATTTCTAGGTACTGTTAAGCATTGAGAGTACTTGTAGAGGAGGTGGAATTACAGGTAGCTTTTAAAGTTTACCATGTACATATTATGTCAAAGATAAGATATGGTATTTTTATTTTGGGAAGGTTTGTTGGATATGTACAGATTTGCGGGATCTTTAAAAAAAGACGCATTAGAACTATTTTAAAAATAAGAATTAAGAAAAATTTTCTGTAGACAGGAAATTAAAAACAACTTTTTACATTAATTAACTTATAAAATATTCTTAAAGCAATAAAATTCATTTTGAAAAAAATAAAAATCTAATTAACAACACTCAGTGGGACGTCACAAAATTTAAAAATGATCTTATATCTGACAAAACTAAATTCACTACCCAAAAAGAAAAACTCTAATACATATCTGACAAAACTAAATTCACTACCCAAAAAGAAAAACTATAATACTTAATTTTTAAAAAATAGCCAACAGGAAATCTGGAATTTTCAAGCTGGAATGGTTAACCCTATTGAAAGCATGTCATGATTTTAAATTATTTCGATTTTTAGCTAAAAAACAAATGTTTATATACTTTTTTGGGCTATATCAATTTTTTCTTTCTTTCTCCATATTATCTTCTTACCTATTTTCCAGTTGTCTTATGTAAACATCTATTTATGATTTCTTCACTAAGCCTAAAGCTGCTTGATTATCTTTATTTACCAGTTTTTTAAGCAGTTTAGTAACCACCCTCTTTAATTAAAATATTCTTTATTCAACTCCTTTTTTACAATCGTCTTACTTGTTGTTTTACCTTATAAAGATATTTAACAGATAAATCTTGTATCTCACTTTTTTACGGGTACTGTCTAAAAAGAAAGTGTTTTAATTAAAACAAATAACTAACAATTGCTTTCTTTAAGTCTATACTGTTCAAAACAAATAAAAAATTAATAAAAGGTAACATAAAAAACTTATTTTTCTATATTAACTTCACAGCGATACTACATTTTTTATGCTTTACTATGAAATATTCATGTCTAATAAATCAAATTTTGACCTGCTCTATTTCACTTTAAGAATTTAATTTTCTTATTATAACAAGTTTTTATTGGCAAAAAATCAATTTAATAAAATTTTCCATATTATGATGTGAACTTTTTTTGGTGACACTGTACTTAATGTGTAACACTGCGTCAGATCCATGACAGATTTTTGTAAAAAATATAGTTTTTAATTGTACAACTTACATATTTATGCCAGAACACCACTCTTGTTGGAATGGCAAATTTTTCCTTTATTCATTATTTTTGATCAAGAAGTCCTATCAAGATCATTGTCATTGAAAATGCTTAAAAATTAACATCCTATCCTGTATTCTGAAAAAGACATTTTTCGACATATGTCATCAATAACGTTTTTCATGAAAACACTCGAGGAATCACACTGTTTATTACTATAGGTGTTCCCTAAACCAGAGTTTATTAATCTAAAGGGGGTTATGACATCCGCCATATTGAAAAACTCTTCTGTGACGTCAGGAAGGGCCCATTTCGGCCATGTTGGATTTTATGCCGGACGTAGAATTGAGGTGGAAACGAAAAACGGCTTTTACACCGACGAACAAAATTTATATTTTAAAAATATAAATGTAATTCAATTATTGGAATTAAAAATTAAAGCGAAAACACGACGATAGCGTACCTTTTCAATGGTACCCACTACATTAAATATTTTAAAAATGAGAAAAAAGTAAAATGTAGAAAATACTAATGATTGCTAATTTGTTATAATTATGAGTACTTACTCTATTTTTAAACACACGATATTGAATTATTAACACTTTTTTTCTGTAATAATACCCATGTATATTAGGACGTTTATAAAATTTTACGAGAAAGTAAAGAAGTTTGGTGTTTTTAATTATTTTTTTATCTTGGGACAGTCCGCCAAGGCTGATGCCTAGTATAAACGCACGGTGGGTATGTAAAGTGAGGTAAGAGGGAGTTTATTCACAAGAGACTTAAATTCTGCAGGTAGCAGGTTTCATAGTCTTGACACTCTAGGGATGAAGGAACGAAGAAAGCGGGAAGTTTGGGGCCCCTCTAGCTGAACTGTAAAAAGATGCATAAAAGTTGAGAAGGAATTATACTGGCCAACTCCTCTAAGCAGAACCGTGAAAATATTTATAGAAAAAAGACAGATTCCCTACAACCCGTTGGTGAGCAAGGGATGGAAGCTTTTCTGTAAGTGCAGGATCAGAAATGGGCCTTTACAAGGTATCTTGAAGATCTTTGTAAGATTATAAAATATTAAACTCCGAATCAGATACTGGACGCCATAGAATAAACTTTTCTTTTTAGGAATTTATGACGGTGTTTTTGTATTACTTCATAAATATATAAACTTGTCTATTAATACTTAATTTATTTTATTTTAATAACTAATTATGTTACTTTTAAAAACTAGTTATTTATTTACTCACGGACCATACAGCATCTTGAGAGCTATTTAAGAATAAGAGTAAGATTTTCCACTTTGGCAATAAAATGAATTATTTTATGTAAAAAATGTGAATACAGGTTTTATTGCTATAAAACTAAACTTTATTTGTTTCACAACTACAACACTACAATACATTTACAATTTCAACAATTAGATAAAACACAACGCTGAAATTTTTACATTTTGAAATAGGTAGAAAAGAACACAGTACCTAGTGGTATTATTTAGTAATATTTTATTGTGTCTACTACATTTCACATTCTAAAAACATAAAAATCATTCAAACATTAAAATTCTACTTAATAAAAAGTTAAGTTTACCACCCTTGGGAAACACAACTTTTTGGTCTATTGTATAATAGACTGTATATTAGTGTATACTAAGGACTAATTAAAACTACACGACTAAACACTACCAAAAACAATATAGTAAAAACAGTCAAAACCAATAAAATATTAACTCTGTACATAAATATTTGCAACTACAAAAATAACACCATATAAAACCTTCGACTTGTGACACTGACTCTGTCCTCTGGCGAGAATGCTAGTAACTTTTAGAAGTAACCCGAGCAGGGCCGCCAACATAAGCGCGTATTTTCACACCTGACGTATTGGACTTTTAACTTTATCCCCATTCTCGCCCGATATCCTAACCCCCTTAAACCTTGTATATTTTTTATTATTAACTCGTTTTATTTATTGTAGATTTAAATGAGATTTTGGACATAAATCAATAAATATTTTAACTTTCACTATTAAACTATAATCACTTATTGTAAAATTAATATTAAAATCGAAAAAAAAACACCCAGTATCTACAAATTTGATGGAACAAAACTAAATTCCGGTATAGGGCATTAAAATCCTTTAACAAAGAGTAATAAACCTTACACTTAGATTATACACACGACTCTCTTTTAAGTTAAACACAGACGCAAATGCTCGTAAAACCTATTTTATTTCAGTTTCAGTTTAATTATAAATTGCTTTTGTAGTGAATAGCAGTAGCAGTAGTAAACGAAATAAAAACTTTATAATTTAAACTACTTTTAAGTTACTTATTTCCTTTTAAGTTTGTTAATACTACTAATCAATTCTGCACCTAATAAACTGTAATAGTGTGATCTACATAGGATGTTTCTCTCTCTTTTTTATGCATTACATCTTACGAAAAAAATAGATCCTTTTAAAATATGCTCAGAAAGAAAAGAGTAAAATTTAAATTTAATCAGGGCTGGCAAAAACCCATCATCTTGGCTACTGTCGAGCAAGCAATGGTGCTCAGTTTAAGCATTTAATTTAGTTGTTTTTAAAGTTTTTATTGCACCCAAAATTTTAAAATTTTAGAAGTTTTTTTAAATTAAATTCATACTCAAAATTATCTTACCGGAAGTACAGGGTCTTTGATTATATTTACGTGGCTTCTGAGGCCGTTATTTTTAAAGACAAAAAAAAATGTTTAATATAAAAATTGTAGGATTTTTTCCATATTATCTTTTAAAATTATCAGTAAAAAAATATCGCAATTAAAAAATGGAAAATATAGGCAACTTCAACTTTTTTAAATGAAACACCCTGTATATTATGCACTACAACGAAAGATCTTTTAACCAGAAAACGCCTCCAACCCCCCCAAAATCACCCTCAAAGGTCACTGGGGATGTGGGGACTTTTGAGGGTGATTTTGGGGGGGTTGGAGGCGTTTTCGGCTTTTGTGCCCTAAAAGACCTTTGATCAGCGTGTTTAGAACTATCACTGTGCAAAGTTTAAAAACATATTGGATAAAATTTATTTTCCATAAAAAAATTGCGAGATCCTTTAAAGTGCGTTTATCTCGAGAACGGCTGCTCCTAGAGACTTAAATAAAGTATACGTTTTTGATGCAGATGGATTTATAGTAACTTATTTTTTAATAAACGGAATTCAATATTCTAAGCCTAAAAAAAAGTTACGACATTTAAAAAAAAAATTGAGGTAGGCCGTAGCTGGCGCCCTCTAGTAGCAAAGTCAAAAGCGTGGACGAATTAAAATTTCTCGCCTCAAAAAACACCCAGACCCCAAATTTTGTACCGCTAGGTCATTTGGTTAAAGAATTATTTAGAAAAAGCGAAAGCAAAATTAAAAGTTTAACACCCTGTATCTTTGTTATTATTAACTTTCGGATACGGCAAGTTTACGTAAATTGCATTATTTTGACCTAAGGAATCTGCTGTTGCTCTGAGTCCCATTACTTCTGGGACACCCTGTATATGTATATTTGAAATGAGAAAAAAAGGATTTTTTATTGTAGCGCATAATATACAGGGTGTTCCATTTAAAAAAGTTGAAGTTGCCTATATTTTTTCATTTTTTTATTGTGATATTTTTCTACTGATAATTTCAAAAGATAATATGGAAAAAAACCCACAATTTTTATATAAAACATTTTTTCTGTCTTTATAAACAAAGGCTCTAGAAGCCACGTAAATAAAATCAAAGACCCTGTACAAAAATGTGCTCTTTTTAACCCCGTTATAAAAATTGGGAATTGCTATTAAAATAAATATCGATGACGTCATACCTCGTACAGGAATCGCAGTGTATATATCAATTCTTTTAAATTGTTTAACTAATTTACCCATTACTTTACGAATGCACTGTATATAAAAGCGAAAGGTCACTCATTTATACATTTATTCACTAACTAATCACGAAATCTCGAAAACTATTTAACCTATAAAGATCCAAATTTGGCACACCACATGGCACCACAACTTGGGGTTTTTCCCCAAATTTAGGGGAAAAATGTGGAATGGGATTTTTAGGGGTGCTATATTTTTAGGAGTATTTTAGGGATTTAAATAACTTCAAATATTTATTATTTTTTTTAATGTTAAATTAAACCAAAATAAAGGTGTAATAGGATAGACCTTGGGATAATGGTAATCTAGCCAATCATATTCATTTTTGTACCGGGTGTTCAAATAAGATAGGACGCCAGCTGTATCTCAGAAAGTGTTTATCGCACAGCGTTGGGGAAAAATATTTTCAGTAAAAATGGTCAAGAGAAATAGCTGGAAATTATTTCCAAGTTTCTGAAAATGGCCGCTAGGGAGCGTAACTGCAATCTTGAATCTAAAAAAGTGCTGTTTTCTGTGAATTTTACTATATTAACCTAACAAAAAATACCTGATTTTTTAAAGTCGATGATCATTTGAATGTTTTTTTGTTTGACAATTTATGCTGTATCTCTAAAAATATCTGCGTTGAGGGAGTATTTAAAAGGTTTCCGTAAAAAATACTTTGTATCTTCAAAACGGCTAAGCCGATTTTAACAAACTTTGGCTAGTTGACAAAGAGCTTTTTTTTGGGCTATAAATGTTATAATATTTGAAGTTTTGTTAGTTTCACATGTCATACGCTAGAGGGCTTTTTCGATATTCAAACAGAAATGGTTATTTTTTCTCAACAAAACTAAATGCATTGGTATATATTTTTTTTTCATTAAAAAGTAGCTAAATAATGCCTAAACAAGCTTGCAGAAAACGAAAATATATCAATATCTTGTTCCTTACCTAAAATTTAGGCCAAGGAAAATTTTATACGTTAATATCTCAAAAAATATAAAATCTACAAGAAATCTTATAGGACATTAATTATGTATTTTTATGGAATCTTTACTTTAGGTTATATAATCTTTTCGTCTAAATGCAATACTTTACGAGTTATAATAAAAAAATCGAATTCCAGGAGTATACCTTAAAAAAATCCTGAAAAATGGAGACATTGATTATAATTAGTAAAGTGTTGCATTTAGGCGAAAAGATTATATAACCTAAATTAAAGGTTCCGTAAAAATACATAATTTATGTCTTTAAAATTTCTTGTAGCTTTTATAGTTTTTTGAGATATTGACGACATATAAAGTGATATCTTTGACTTTAATAAATTTTAGGTAATAACAATATCTCGAGAATCTGGTTTTTGCGAGCTTGCTGTAACATCATTTACCTACTTTTGAATGAAAAGTCATACCAATGCATTTTAATTTTTTTGATAAAATTAACCATTTCTGTGGGAACTGAAAAAGCCCTCTAGCGGCGACATGTAAATTTAACAAACATCTAAATAATATGACGAGCCCCCTTAGCCCAAGAATGGCTCTTTTTTAACTAGCCCAAAAGTTTGTTAAAATCAGCTTAGCCGTTTCGAGAAGATACAGGGTGTGTTTTGCGAAAACGTTTAAATACCCCCCACCACTTTATTTTTAGAGATACAGCAAAAATTTTCAAACGAAAAAAGGATTCAAATTATCCTCGACTTTAAAAAAATAAGATTATTTTTTTGTTAGGTTAATATATGCTTAAAATTCACAGAAGCACTTTTTAGATTCCAAAATTACAGTTACGCCCCTAGCGGCCGTTTCAAGAAACTTGAAAATAATTTCCAGCTGTTTCTCTTAAGCCACTTTTACTTAAAATATTTTTCTCCAATGCTGTGCGATAAATTATTTTCTGAATACAGCAGCGTCCTTTCTTATTTGGACACCCAGTAGATACCACCTTAGCGATTAATATCTAGTCACTAAGAGATTTGTTACTTGAAGCTTTAGAATAATTTATGAATAAAAAATATAAAAAAATGTTTATAAATGAAATTATTTATTGATTGTTTTAAATTTTAGTATTTGTTTAATGATATTTTATTATTTATAAATTATTTTTAATGTATTATTTATGGAAAAATATTTAATTATTTATTTTATAAATAATTAAATTTTTAGGAGGATTCCCTGAACAATTGTGGGTATTTTGGGGGTTTTTAATTGGGGATGTAGGGGGATAAATTTTTGAGAGTTGGCAACACTGAATTATGGGTAGGAGACGTCTGTTAGGAAAGTTCCGTCCTAAAGGGGTAGAATGGGGGTTGAAATTTTGTATGAAACTTTGCCATTTCTGGACTTAAAATATGAACATTGGTATGTGGGCTATTAATTACGATTAAAAATGACTGTTTTTACATGTTTGGAACTTCATCCCTTGGGGGTTTATAATGGGGATGAAAGTTTTTTAGAAAAATCATCATTTCTGAAATTGTAAATATGGGAGTTGACAATGAGGCTTCTGATTACCTGGAAAACTAGGAGACGTTGACTAAGAAAGAATTTTAGAAAAATCTCACCCCTTTAAAGGGGCTGAATAGGGGATAAAAGTTTGTAATGAGCTACGTCATTTCTGGACTTAGAAGTACAAAAATTGGTTTGTAAGCTATTGATTACAATAAAAAATGATCTGTTGGAATTGCTTTCCTTCGGGGGCTAAAATGGAAATAAAAGTTTGTATAGTTGTAAAAATGAGAGTTGGTCATTGTGCTTTTGATTACCCATAAAAATGGAAAGTGATAGTATTTTCGAAATTTTATGTCCTGAGGGGTTAAAAGGGGTGGGATGAAAGTTTATATAAGAAATTCTTACTAACTCATTCACAACGCCATTTATATTGGAAAATTATAAGGCATGAAATGCGATAAAATAAACATGCTCAGCGTACGACGCGTCACCCCGCGGTGTGTGTGATAGAAGACGGTAAAAAAATTAATAATCAAATATATCCGGATCTCTTATTTCTTTTGCAGAACGTTATACATTACTGAAAATCGTTTTAAACTTAAATTTAAGCGTAAAATATATTTCGTAAAAAGGACTAAATCTATATTACAAAAGGTATACATTTACATTTGAGAATAAAAATAACTTCCCTTGGCGCGTAACATACCATGAAAATTGTATGTAGGGACCGATAACAAATATGCGTCACGTACTGGTAATAAATATATCGATATATTAGGTGTTCGTGAAGTGAACGAGAAAATACATAATTCCTTTTTGGCAGAAGCAAATAAATTATAGATATTTTTTTTCTTAAATTATTGGCATTATACTTTTACATTTTTTAGTAATAAGCAGCAATGTAGTAAATAAATAAAAAAATATTACCGATGTATTAGGCCGTATTTAAAAAATAGAGGATTTGCTTTTACCTACAAGAATAAAAGTATTTACTTCACTTTTCATTTACAAAAAGAAGAAGAAAAAAATTGGGAATTGAAATAAAAAGGTGTTGCTCTAAAGAAAAAGATTTAACTTTTTTGGAATTTATAAGTAGAAGCATTTGCTTTAAGAGTGCATTTACGCTACACCTTAGGGGTCGGGCGAAAGGACGCGGAGACGGTGGGCGGAGACTAACAAACTCCCACTACCACAATTTTCGTATAGCCGCATTAAAAATATTATATTTTATTTAGGTTCTTCCAAATTTGGTTTACCTATCGATGCGATGTTGTTTCCGATTGTAAGCCTACAGGAGATAACGTTTTTTTCGGTAACTATTTTTTCACTTAAATGACATAAATTATATACCATTTTAAAGGTAAGGAAATAATCTATGCCTCTGCTGTAACGGATTTTTGAAATATAAGTTAAGTTAAGAGAAAATAGTATCTAAACATAACCGATTTTAGGGTGACTTTTACTTAAGGAAATATTAAAAACTAATTCCAAATTAACTATTACAGCAAAAACCTAGATTTAAGTGTTGGCTTTTATATAGTTTTTGAAAATTATAGATAACTTATGCCGTTTTTTAAAAAAAAACATTATGCCCCGAACCCCAAATTGGATCCAATTTTCGCGGCGCGAATGGACTCTTAAAACCGCGAGATTTGCTTAAAAAAATATGCATCAGTCCAGGGAAGCTTCTGTAGCAAATATTATTTGCTTCATTCGTTTATATGCCCATATAAATCAAGGGGGTTTAGTTTGGAGTGCGCGAGTGATAATTTTATTGACTTCGAATTTCCCATAGAGGATGTGGTTGCTAGAACAGAAAATGAAAGTGTTTATACGGTACATGGCAAATCCGGGCTTCCAGAGCGGTATCGCTAACGAACCGGAACAATCTCCAGAATCGTCGATAACACTCCTAATATTATAGTGGACAAGGCGGATGAGTGGATCATATTCCCGTCGATCAAAAATGGAATTATGGAAGTCAAAGTAAAATGGGCAGCGAGCAAGAATTTCCTAACTGCAATAAGAGCTATCGACTGCGCGCATGTTAAAATTGAAAAGACGCGCCCATTTGGGGATAAATTATGTAAACCAAAAAAATATTCTAGTATTAATTTCCGAGGCATATGTGATCAAAATTAGGTTTTTATGAATATAGATCGTTTTGTTCTTGTCGGTTTTCTTCTTCAGCTTTGTTTTCATATTACTCACCTTTTTTATAAATGCTTTAGGGGTCATGTTTTTTCCATACAGCTGTCTATACTCTGCGACAACTTTCTCAATAGCTGCTTGCTTTTTCGCTTTTTTCGCGAGGAATTGGAATTTTTTTTTAATATATCCGGAAATCGTTTTATTCTTTCGGCAATGAACTTACATTTAGATTGCTCGTTAGTGAATCTAATTGTTCGTTTGATAGTTCCTTGTCACTTGCCATGTTCTTCAATCACAAAAAATTAAGAACTTTAACACTGTACTCTATTTTATTTGAAATATAGCTCAACCAAATGTACACCACTATAATTAACGTATTATGATTTTTTCAGCTTTGCAAGTTGCAAGTTATTCAATAGTAACATACATACAACCTAACTTGCGCGTGTCGATTAAAAAAAATACCTTTTTCTTCTTCTTGCGAGTTTGCTTGCAAAGAAAAGGTAAAGATTATAGATATGAAATAAAGAGAAAAACCTTTCCTTTTACCTTTTCCTTGTAATCTTTTCCCTTTACTTCTACCTTTACCTTTGAAGCAAATACTTTATTTTTATAAATATGGTCCATTGACAAATTACGTTAAAATACTTTTGATTTTTTTAGTCGCGGGTGACATATGTTTTAATAACACTATAATGAACAAAATTATTATTTTAAGGATGTTCCGCTAGCTATATAAAATATTCTGTTTAGATGCGTTTGCTTCAAAAACCAAAAATAATCATTTAGGCCCACTTTCACAATATGTTGTTCATATAAACCTTGGGTTAAATATCGGCTTAAATATACTCCAGTCGTTAGAGGTTTTTTCCTCTAACGACACAAAGTTGATGAAATTTGGCATACTAGTAGATTTTAAGGCGAAAAATCGAAAATTAAACGAATCCTTGCTGAGAAATGTCGGAAAGAGGGTGAAACTACCCCCTAAACTTTTAAACTCATTTTTATTTATGAAGGAATAGTTTTTTCTTAAAAATAACACTACTATTCGAAAGAAGGGAAAATTTTACGCTAGAAATGATTATTCACATCATAAATATTTTTGTTCCAAGTTTGAAAAATTTTCATCCCTAAAAACTCGCGAAATTGATTATTCAAAAATTTTTCGATAGTTTTCGTACTAAAATTAAATTTTTGCTACAACGTGAAGAAAGAATAGTGATGCATGGGGCGAATATTACCATCAGAAGTTACGGTAATATTACGTAAATTACGGTTATATTACCGTTGGTTCATGGTAACGTTCTTTATCAGCGGTAATATTACATAATATTACTGGTAATTACCGAGAACTTTCAGTAATATTACAGAGGGGTCAGTTTTAAATTACCGAGAAAATTACGGGCGCTGTTTCAGTGGTTTTCGTGTCTTAACACGTCTGACTGGCATTGCGCGTCGGCGATACAATAGTGAATATATTAAGTTGAAGAATTTACTCTTAGTCTAGTGATGCTTAATGGAAGGTGGAATTACGTGTTAATAATGGTGAAAAACAAAGAGTAATATTTGGAAATTTTACAAGGAAGAAGTTAAACAGGGCAAACCAATATATTCTTGCCTATATTGTTACCAAAATATTAGCACAAAAAATGCCACAAAAGGATGGCAGAACATTTGATTAAATGTTTAAAGTGTCCTAAAATGATGCAACGTCAGATTAGAGGTATGTATCTTATTATGTAAGGCATTAGTCATGTCATGATGGTATATTTTTTACATAAGATGGAAAATAAGTACCGGAGATAGGTACCATAAAATTTTATATGGGTATCCTGAAAATTGTTTTTTTTAATTTTTGCTTGTATACTCATTTATATCATAATAGAGTGGCTTTTGTCAATAAAGACAAGTTAAGAGTGGAAGGATATTTTGGTTATTTTCATAGATATATATGTTTTTACAATAATGTTACAAAATCGTCTTTACAAATAAATCATATAATTTTTAATTTTATGAAGGTTTTTCAAAAACAAAACTTTCTGTATAATTGAACTTGTTTGTAGACTTTTTAATACAATATACTTAATATACAGGAGGTCAGTTACCAAGGGGTAAGTTTATTAGATATGATTTGTTAAAGTCACCAGTCACACCGTCGCACCATACGTAAATTATTTTAAGTTGTTAAATGACAAAAAAGCAAATCTAAATTAAGTTTTTTGATCCTTTTTAAAAGGAGTATGCAATTTTAACTTTTACTAAATAAGTTTTTTGGATTTTATACAACCTACAAATTACATGAATTTTTAAAATTTTGGAATTTCATATTCTAATAAATTGTTACATTTGTTTAAAAAAATACTAACTGATTACTAATTAAATATTTTTCAAAAAATATAAATTTGGCCCAACAAAGGCAAGCCTTACGTTACTTACGTAGGTCAGGTCGTCAGGTGTGACATTTTATTAACTATTGAAATTTATTTTATTACTATTGCTATTGAATATGTAGATATGGAAATTTATGAAAAATCACATATCTCTGAAATTACGTAAATTACTAGAACTGTCAAATATGGTTTTAGTATTATTAGCAAAAACCTCTTAAATTTATAAACAACATTCTAAAGTTTTATGAAACAAAATGAAATTTTATGAAATTTGTATAATTTTATGTTCTGCCCATATAAGATTAATTTTTTTTTAATAAAGTCCATTACCAACACAAAACTTTGTCATCAGACTCAGACTGCATAACTTTAACTTTTTATTAAGGTTGGTTTTATTTTTTGTCTTCTTTTTAAGGCAAAGAAGTGGAAGAAAGTGTTATAACGCAAGTGGATAACCCTAGCTCCAGCATTGCTAGTTCTAGTTTCGCACAGTCAGTCACCAAGTTTCAACACTTGACAGGTTTTTTGGATAGAATAGACGAAAACGAAGAGAATATTTTACAAAGAAAATTAGCCACTGCAATATGTTCATCTGGGTGTCCTTTCTCGTTGGTAAATAACCCTACTGGAAAGATTTTTTTATCGTTTAAGACCTTCATTTAAACTACCTTCCAGAAATGATATAAGTGGAAAATATCTTGACAAATTTGAATCTATTGAGAACAATGTTTTCAATGAAATAAAATTGGCCCCTTCTGTAGCTCTACAGTGTGATGGTTGGTCTAATATTAGAAATGAAGCAATTATAAATTTATTGTAACAAGCTCCTCAACCAGTGTTGGTAAAAACTTTAGCCACAAGGTACCGAACGACCCACTGCAGCGAGATATATGAAAACTGAGGAAATGGAAAAATGCATAGACCAAATCGGTCCCCAAAAAAATAGTTGGCATTTTATCTGATATTAAACAGCTATGGAAGAAGGCAAAAAAAGAAATCGAAAATTGTTGTAGAACAAGTTGCGTATATTACAAACATTCTTGTGCTTCACATACATTCAATCTATTTATTGGTGATATGAAATTGCAGTCACTGTCACTTTTGAAATCTTCCTGCAAAGAAATGCCAAAAATAGCAGTTCTCCTTATAAATCAAGCTGCATTAAATGAAATTCAAAAAGATAAGTATCGGAAGTACTGCAAGATCTCTTAAAATGCCCGTTAAGACTCGCTGGGGTTCTATATTACATTGTATTAACACAATTTAATTATGTCTAAAGAAGCTTTACAGATCCTAGCTATAAAGTCAAGAGACTTACTCCATAAAACTATCAAGATCTGTAAGGATCACATCTTGGATAATGACATTTTTTGGGTCCGACTAGACAAAACTTTATATTATACTAACGCCATTGGTAAATGGATAACAGTTTTAGAAGGTGATAAACTTATATTAGAAGGTCTTTTTAGCAAGTAAAAGAGTGGAAGAATGTATAATGTCAAACATTTCAAGTTTACCCAATCAAAGCAAATGAAGAAAAAAGAACTACTTTCCAGCCTTTAAAAAGAAAAGAAATGCTGTTAAAATCAGTTCACCTGGCAGCATATTTAATGGATCTAATTATTTTGGAAAAAGATTTGGAAAATTCTTATATAGAGCAATACAGTTTGTGTGATTCTCTATTGTCTAAACATCCTCATTTATGGAGAGCATAAAGGTCAAATTTCAATAGAGTTAACGAACTATTTAGGGAAGGTGAACTTTGGGCAATAGACTGTCTGGGACACTGGCAAGAAAGGCTGATCCCATCTCATGGTGGAGGGAATTTGTTCCAAAACAAAATTAAGATCTTGCTATAGCTCTCTTCTAAGTTTGCCAGCAGCTCTGCAGCGACAGAGAGGTCTTTTAGTTCCTATTCCTTACATACTAAAAGAGGAATAAATTAAAATTTCACTGGGCGGCAAATTGGATTTTATATGTAATGAAAGCTTTTAAGAAGAAACTCAGATAATCAACTGGAAACTCAGATGAAAATTTTCAAGCTAATAAGAGGAAAATGCAGGAACTTGGCCATCAGGAGGCTAAAATCAAGTCAAGAGACAAAGAAGTTAATCCTAGTTCACTTCAATATCAAATGTGGTACTTTTTCTGTCCATAGTACAACTTCCTGTGTAGATGAAAGTTTTTCACAATCTGACTTGGAATCTGATGACAAAATTTTGAAAAAGCCTAAATTTGAATATTTCTATCAAATATTTTAGTTTTATTTGCTAAATGCTAAATTGAGTTATTTTTTAATTTATTTTTAAAGAGTTTCATTTTGTTATTCTGTTTAATGTTTATATGTAATAAAATGGTAGGGATTTAAGCATAAATATGTTTATATAAATAAGTTATTAGACTAACTCCTAGTTATGTGTTTGGGTGTTGGCATTTTACGGAATTATTTTATCTGACTCTCATATATAAGTTTAAAATATCCTCTCCCTATTTAAACTAAGCAGCTGAATTAAGTTTTTTATAAAAACATATATACAATTAAAAACATTAAAAATATTACTAACTAAAGCATAAGCCTAATAATGTATTAAACAAATTTTACTTACGAAATATTTACAATATATTGTAAAGTACCCATTGTTACGTAATATTACGTAATATTACCATCATTCTACCAAATTATAAATTACCGGTAATTTTGCATCACTAAGAAAAGACAAAGTCTGAACCTTCATCTCTTGCACAGTTATATATTAATAGAATTTGTTCACTTAAATAAATAATCTTATTGCAACAGTAAGATATGGTCAATTACCCTTTATTTTAATCCTACCTACTTGTAGCTGGAAAATTATATATAGCAACTTAAGGGTCAGATATATTTTTCGAGTCATACTAATACCACTACTATTTGGCTGAACGGGATTTTTACTTTTTCTTTGAGTTATAGAGCTTTGCCACTTGTGAATTTTTTTGATCTCTTATCCGCAGTATTAACGAATCAGATTTCGAACATGGTACGCATTATAAACACCCGCAAGTAACAGTATTATTTTAAAGGGAGGTTAGATCTTGCTTTAAAGAAATATGTCTACATTCTTCAATATTATAATAAGATTCAATATCAATTCAATTAGGACTAATTTTGTAAGAAATCATATCATCACGACAAATGACACGGAATATCGGCCAGAGTGGTCTCAAAAGTTTCCCCTTATACTTTTCTGAAAGAGCAAGGATCCAGCTTCAAAATGCATGTACTTGAATTTCCCAGGGATGCTCCTGGAACGGCTATTTCAACTTGGAATATCGGGTTAATCTTAAAAAAAGCACATTTGCAAAGCTTTCTTGAGCCCTCTGGTGAGTTTAGGAAAAACTAATTTTTACTATTTTTACTGTCACGCTGATTAAAGTTGTCACGGCATGACAAAAAGTATACAAAGGTGAAAAACTTTTACAGAGCCACCAGTAAAGAGTTTATCTGCCTTGAGGACAATCTGATGGTGAGGAAATGATGATGTTTATTGTGTTTGTGATGTTGGGGCGGCCATTTGGCTTATTTTTTTGTGGCTATAGAGTGCTCTTAGTACATATATTACAATATTAAAAAAATTAAGGCGCACTATTGAGAAAATTCACAAAAAAAGAATTTATTTTTTTTTTGTATAGCATATATACTTAAAATGTAATATCGCTATTGAATCGCTGCGTGGCTCAGGCAGCAGCGTTCGAAACTTTTAACCCAAAGGTTCGGGGTTCGATTTTCTCCATGCCTTTTATTAAGTAAATAATTATTTTAAATATAATTAATCTTTACAATACTTTTCAAATCTATTTTTAATTTTTGTAATTAAATAATTGTAACATTAGTTTATAATACATATAAAAATTATTATTATTATTAACTTTAAGCCGCAAACGGATCATTTTGCAACATAAAATTGTTAATAACAATTGACCATCAACTTTCTAGGTTGTATAAACTCGAAAATCGAGATCAGCTACCAAAATAAAAATACAGAATTTCAACTTGAGATCTCAAAAATATATAAAATACAAGCATCGCCGTACGTATTGGCGCTCCCTGCCTCCTCCCTAGCTACGAGCCTGCTCACAACTCAGGGATACATCATGTTGTTCCTTTATCGCACTTGTAAAGTCCACTGCAAGGGGGATTAGGTTTTTTATCCTGTTATTTCTGCTTTTAAAGGAAATTACACATTTTTTCATATTTAAAGCTGATTTTCACCCCCTTTCCGACACCCCTGAGCAAGGATTTTGGTATTTTCGGTTTTCGAGTACCAAACACTACATCTGTACCATGCTTTATCAACTTTGGACTCGGTTAGAGGTAGGGGGCTATTTTTGCCTCTAACGACTGGAGTAACCATAAAAACGACAAAATACCGAAACAAGATTGGTTAAGATAATTAACCCAAGGTTGATGATAACCACATATTGTGAATGTGGGTCTTAGACTAAGCTGTAAAATAAATTCACAAACTACACTGTATCCAAACTAAATTAAAAATAAACACAAGTTCTCCCCGTTGGCCACTGGCTTCGGTAACCATTTTTTACTTGGCACCAATGGCGTTAATTATGGTTAATTTAGTCATGCTTTATTGAAGTTTTAGTCACGAACATAAAACTTTACATATCAAAAAAAAAAGTAATATATAATTAAAAGAATAAATTGAAAAATGTTAAAACATAACGTCAGGCAAGGTACAAAAATAATAAATTAAAGATTTTTTTACCTTTAGAAGTCGTCGGGGTATGGTGTTTACTTCTGGGGCCGTTCAAAAACTACGTCAAGCTGAATTTCACCGTTTTTACCCCCCCCCCCTTCGTCACACCGCGTCACACTGTTTACGACTCCCCTATAAATATTATGTCACAAAAGCGGGACTCCCCTATAAATAGTTGGCTCTGCAGAGGTACCGGTTGAGTCTAACCACACTACTGGTGCCGGTGCCGAAACAAACACAAGTATATATGATTAATTGTATTAAGCTAGTGTAACGAAATACATCAAAATACTTATATATGTACACACCTAATACAAATGACTTTTTATAGTGACAAAAAAATAAAATTGAAAAATCAAGGTAGAATTTTTTTATGAACTGCCACCGTCACGTTTTTGACCATATCCCTTTCCCCTCTTGTCACATCTTGTCACACTAAGTGAAACCCCCTCCCTCTGTTATGCGAACGTTTTTTTATGAACGGCCCCTGTACGATTTTTGTAAAATTTTTGTTATAAAAGCAAGGAATTATTGAAATTTACTTTTTGCTTAGCATCTACAAACCTAGAAAAGCGCATGTCGAAATTATTAGTCCAAGAAAGGTGCGGGGCTAGAGTAATATCGCTGGTTTGCGCGAACAACGATACAAGTCAAAATTATTAACAATTTGACTAACTGAAATGCCCCGTGTTTGCGAAATAACTGCTTATATTTCTTCTGTTTTTTTAATAAACACGAATCTGAAGTCAAAATTGGGGGTCAAACAGCAAAAAATCGAGAAAAGGCGTAATTTCAGGTATTAACATTTTTTTTTTTTTTTAATTTAAAACTTATCTAAAGAACTATAAAAGATACACAAAACTTTATATGACATAAACTATGTATTTTTACAAGTTAAATAACCTTTTTGTCCAAATGCAATAGTTTTTGAGATATTACCAAAAAACCGAATTTTCAGGATTTTTTCAAGGTATACCCCTGGAAAAAAATTGAAAGTTATTATTTTTTATTTTTGGATTATTCCTGCGAATTTGGAGTAATTTGGGATTCAACTCAATAAAATAAATAATCACAATAATAACAATAAAAAAAAACCTATTTTGGACCGAAATTTTTTGTCAAAATTACATTTTCGTTTATATATTATTTATCATTTATCCCATGAAAAATGTTTATATAACTTGAAAATCTTTATTTTTTGCTTTATGAACTTTAGATTTGTGTACAGCTGAAATAAATACGCCAGAAAATCTTAATGCTTTTGTAATAATTTTTCAGTGAAATTTATCCTTATTTACTCAAAATTTGTTGACGTCGAGGAAATTTTTAAAAATAATTAATATTAGTGTTGTACAATATTTCTTTTTGCACTTTTTAATATCCCATTACCCCAATGCTTACAAAAAGAAACAATTTTTTTTAATTTTTACTAAATTTTTAACCATTCATTGTTAAGAAATTACGTTGTTCTGTAGACACAAAGAATATCTCCGGTATGGAGATTTTTAAATATTAGTGAAATATATATGATAAAGAAAAAAGATGTTTAATTCTATTTTTTTTAATTTTCAGTATGGATCAGACGAGTTCAATGACTCACCCCGATATACATCACCTGGTGCAGGTTCAGGGTATTACCTGAGTGCTGATGGTGCGACCAGCGCTGTGGGTAATGACTGGCCTTCCCCTTACGGTAGCACCTACCAAGCATATGAAGCATACGGCTTAATTCCTGAACCAGATGTCGGTACACAAGGTTTACCCCCCATGTCCTCGCTGAGGCCTAATGGTGCTCCCGCTACTACAATTGCAGGACCCGGTGGGCCAGGAACTACTTTTGGTCCAAATGGTCACCCCGATGCTGTGGTAGCAAAAGGTCTTGGATCGGTAGGTTACCTTATAGATTGGTATACAATACGTACATATGTATATTTTTTAAAATGCTTATCCTGTAAATAAACTTTTGAATAAACATTCAGTCTCAGTCAGCACACGCTGAAATTGCATCGAAAAGGTGTATCTTGTAAAGTAGGTGCTGGAGGAGCTTTTTTCTTTACCTGAGGCAGTACCACCCCACATTCCCAAAAAACCTCGAAAAATCTTAACGAAAGTTTCAAGTTCTGGGTTAAGTCAGTTTTCCCCATTTCTCTTTAATTTTTCTGCACTTTTTTTCTCCCTATCGTTTTTTTATTAAAACATTTTCCAAACTACATCTATTTTTTTTGCTATGTCACAAATTATAGTTTGAAATAATGTCCAGAGGTAAAATATATTTCCCATTGGATCTCTGGGCCAGATGTGCTTCTCGGTGTCCACCATTGAAATACATATCCTTTGCAAATATCTGTGGGCCTAACTCTAACCAAAAATTCGTTCACCATTACCTTAAATCATCTGAAACTGCTCTTTATACTTGACTTTTTGTCTCCGTGGTGGCTTCTGTATTTCCTTTGGTAACGATCCGCCTTGTGCTATAGCTTTTACCCCTAAATCATCGAACCCTGATACGTTTTGGCTACAAGTTACGCGTAGGACTTCTTAGGAATTTACTTAATATGTTTATCGCTTCTCATCTGACAATTTTTATACTCAGTTCTTTAACTTGCTTTAAGTAAAAGCAAGTTGATTACTTTTAATCACAATTAAGATTTTAGGATCTACAAAAGTTACCCTCATGGCAGCAAACCGAAGCTTACTCAGCCAGTCACTCTCTATCAATCTTCTAAGCAACCCACTTCCTTTTTTTTCAATTTATCTGTGGCACAAAAATTACTTTAACTGAAACACACACATTATATCAGTAATTACAGCAGCTTTAAAAACTCAGAATATATTTCTTGCTTTTTAATTTATATACTTTGTTTGATTCCCATATTAGGCTCTGCTTGGATTACTGTTTCTATCTTTCCCTGTAAAACGAAAATAGTGAAAAATAGCGGACCACTATTATTTACTAAGATAGGTACCCAAAAATTATAAGACTCTTTACTGTAGCTGCCAATGGACGTCAAAATAAAGCCCTTTAAATTTGTTCATCACTTAAACCTTTTGGCTATTAGGATTGGATTTTAACTTTTATTAATAATTAAATTATACTTAATTTGAAATGTTTTTAATAATCCAGCTTTTCGTTAAAAATTTTTTACAAAATTATTAAAATAAAACATACCTTGTTTCTGCACAGAAAATCGAATTAGTAACCCCCTAAAATACACATCAAAAGCGCCACCTTCGAGTATATACCTACTAGAGGCATCCTTGCCTCTCGGCCGTGTGAACAAGTATGCACGAGTGAAATAAGAATATCAGTATACCCTTTACTTTTCGCTTCATTCAATCCTGTTGGCGTTACTTTTAAGAATAACCTTTACTATCACTAAGATATCACATCCATAGCTTCAGCAACCTTGGATTCTTCTTTCGACCTAAAAAATATTTTCTTCTTCTGGTATCTATACTTTGTTTTGTATGCTGTAAGTATCTCAGATCAGACCCTCTTTAGAATATTGTTCTCATATATGAGGTATGGCGTCTCCTACATTCAAAAAAAGCTGTTCGAGTTATCAATGATCCCACGCTTACAGGGAAACTTCTTTCTCTTGTCCACCGATGGGCTTTAGGGCACCTACCGCTCTTTTGTAGGTATTTGTACGGCTTCTGCTCCGTCTGCAGCTTTTTCAGTCCAACTTGAGAGTCTCCAAACTTTCCACTTTGTTGGTTTCTTTATTTCTAAAGAGTCCAGACTATGAAACCTGCTATCCGCGGAAGTTTTCTCTTTACTTCCATATCTCCAAGTATTTAATTCCCGTGTGAATAAACTCCCTCTTACTACACTTAGACACCCCCGGTACGTTAGCACTTAGGCCTTCAACCTTCGTGGACTGTTTTAAGATAAAAAAGAGCGGGGTACATACACCTACCCGTCGACCAATTGGACACATGGAGGGAGAGAGAGAAAGGTTATACTGATATTATTCTTTTTCTCTCGCACACTTATTTGCACGGCTGGCTGCCTCTAGCAAGTATATACCTAAAGGCCGGCACGCCCGAGTGCTAGATGGCGCTAAGTCGCGATAAATTGAAACGTTGAAATAGCAATAAAATTCTATTTAATAATTTATTATGACAAGATGTTACCTTTTTATACCATTTATATTTTATTTTTTATGGGTACAAAATAGGATGTTTGGCAACACAAACAGCTCAGGTGCTAAAAGTACTTACCTGATCGGAGACAGGGCAAATAAGGTTTTTTTGCAAAATTAAAAAATGTTTAAAAAAAAGTATGGAGTGTGTTGCTACACTACACAAGAAGTCACCAATTTCAATATATTAAAGTATTTCCACAACACCCTATATATTCTATAGAATCCGATGTTAATCTTATATAGAAAGGTAAAAAATTCATGTGATGTTTCACTAGCAGGTTATTAGTTAAATAGATAATTGGAACTTTAAAATTTGCATGACATCCTTAGACATCTTGTCTCTTTATAAATACCTAAACCTGTTTCGCCACTAATAGAATTTCAGATAAATTATATCCTTGATGAGAAAAATGTAGTAGGTTGTCATAATATTATCATATAATGTAACACCGCGTGGGCAGTACTTGCATACAAGTTTATTCATAAAAAATGTTGATTGGAACTACACTTACGTGTAGACAATTTGGTATTGGTAATAAGAAAAGATAAATAATTATTTTTATATTAGTCATAAATAAATCTGATTGTAACAGAAGTCTAAAAGAGCCAGCAATTTCTTATCCACTTAAATTGACACTTGTTATCTGCTGAAAGTAGTACATTCTCAATAATATTTGTTTTCTGCCTGATATGAAAAAAAAGTAGAGTAATGTAGAATATATCTTTCACTGGACCTAAAAGAAATATTGGATTTGGGTATCAAAAATCTCGTCCAATTTAATGTCTTGAAAATGGACAAGACTCAATTTTGTTTGTTGTTGCTAAACAAGTCTGCCAGTTATCAGTCTTTACATATGAGCAGGCAAGTTCAGTGTTCTGCACACTTAGCTGGTATAATTCCTCTCTTAGTTATTCAAAATAGGAAATAAAATGTGCCATTTTTATGCATCCTTTTGCAGTCCTTTTGGAAGAACCTGTAATATCTTACTTTGTCTGCTGCTTGTGAAACCTGCTTTCAACAGAAGTTTTTTTTTAACTTTTTAAATCTATAAGGTCTTTATTAATAAACTGTTTCTTAATTCACTCACGGTATGTTAGTACTTAGGCCTTAAACCTTTGTGGACTTTTAAAAAAATCAACTACACTTGGATTTATTTGCTACTAAAAGGTACTCTTTCGTTTCCTTATTTTAGCAATCCTGTCTGTAGAGGTTTTTCGATATATACTAAAAGTTGAATTAGAAAAAAGCACTTTTTATATTTTCCCACCAAATACAGATACAGTTGTACATTTTTAATACATAGTAATAATTTATTACTGCAAAAAAAGTTACCGAATAAAGTTTGAAACTGAATAAATACAGTTTTATTTTTTTTAATAATCTAATTACTATTTTTCATAATCCACATTGAAATTGATAAACTTCGTTTTGTGCAAAAAAAGTTTGACTCACCGAAGCATTTCAGATAGAATTTTTGGGCGAATACCCAACGAGGATTTTTATTACATGAATCCGCCACAACAATGTAGAACTTATTTACAAATATTTAATTTATTTAAAAAAAGTGTATTTTTAAAAAAAGCGTTTTCAGTTCAATATTATTTTAATTAGGTTAGACGTTTTCACTTTATTTTTATTAAAACATTAATTATATTCAAATATGTTAAAAACTTCTATGTTACGTCCTTGTTATGTATAACCAGATATATTTTTATTTAAGAAAATAGAATTTTAAAAAATGTTCATTTTTATTGAAAAAACACAATTTTATTTATTATAGCTAAAAAAAAGATATTGCATACAAAATTATTTATCAGATACTTTTAGGTACGAATAGCAAGAAAGATCTTGCATTACTTACCATTTTTCTAACTGGGTTACAACGTGCCAATTAAACAAACCAAGTTATTTTTGAATGCCGGAACTGGATGGGTGAAAAAAAAATTATTAATAGCTGGTTCATATTATTACATTTCGTTAGGGATATGTTTTTTAATAACAAAATGATAGGTCAAATCGCGCGGTTCCATTACCGACAATAACAACAATGAAAACCAAAAAAATTTTGAAAAATTGAAGTTATTACTAACCGGCTGCTATTAAAACAGGGCGATGTCTGTAACTAAATAAGCATAAAAACATCGTCGACGTTGCGTTTGCGTTTAGGGGGAAATGGGAAAAGGCTAAAAAATCGATATTTTTTGTCTTTTCTTAAGTTAAACATCTCAAGAATATACTCCCAAAATTTAAAGTCGATCAGAGCAAAACTCCCGAAGTTATTGACAAATTAGTCTCCTCTCTTTTAAAAAGGTCTTCCCTTATTAAAAATATTAAAACTTTGAACGCGTTTATCACGAAACTACTTTTTAAAAGACCGTGATCACCGTCATTTAAAAACTACGTCACCGATTAATTTTACACTTGGTACACATTTTCTCTATGTAATATACTTCCCCCTGTTCCGCTTTGGTTTTTTTTTACTTTAAGGGGGTTTTTAACCCCTAAAATGGCGAAATTTTTTTTTTAAATTCTTAATTTTTACTTTGAATAACCTCCAAAAATTTTAAAATGAAAAAATTATTGGAAAACCTTGGGGAAGGTTTTAATGATACTTTAACTAAATTTTTTTTGATTTTGATTTCCGATAATTTTTAGCTGAGATACAGTGATTACCGGCTTGCTTATTAATATTTTTTTACAAAAAAATTGGAGAATGTTAAAACCATACTTAATAATGTACAGAGGGTTTAAATAAATTTGCTCAAGCCATATTGCTAAATAAAATTCATAAAGTGATTTTTTCATGATTTAGCTTTTACCTCGCCTCCCCCTTAGACCAATATTCAAACGTCAAAGAAAATCAGTTTTTGAAGTTACATATAGCCGTTCGAAATTGAGATTTCTAATTGAAATTAGATAAACGGGCATATAAGAAAAGGTCGAAGTATCGTTGCAAAACTCATCAGACCGTGACATGAAAGTAGACAGCAGCGTGCGGGCTCAGCGCTCGACGCTCAACCCTTTTATCGATGACGATTTTTGCTTCGAGGTCTAACCACTATTTTTATACACGTTTATCTATTTTTAATATCGTATCTCAATTTAAAACGGCTATAATATGTAACTTGAAAAACAGATTTTTTTGACCTATGTATATCGGTCTGACGGCCAACGCAACGCCGACAACAAGTCTGACAATTTTTTTATGCTTATTTAGTTATAGACAATGCGCTGTTTTAATGCACCCGGTTATTAATAACTGAATTTTCCAATTTTTTTTTTATTAATACGTTGGTATTGGCGGCAATGCGATTACGCGATTTGACCTGTCATTTTGTTATTGGAAAATCCTTCCCTAACGGAGTTAAATGAAATGAAACTGCTATTAATAAACTTTTTCGTCTCTCCAGTTTCCACATTGTTTCATTAAAGTTTTGCTTAAGTCAGTTGTTCAGACTTCACAAAAGTTGTTTTCTGTTTATTTTTTTTATTAAATAATAATTATTTCCGCTATAAACTGTGAAAGGCTTTCGCGGCCATTTTCTAATGTTTTAATGTTTTTTGGGCTGTTAGGCCGGCGTCGATTGTCTGGTTGACATGACGTTTCGCCAACACGTGCGGTCGGCATCTTCATAAGTTGCTACCTGGTTGACAGTATGCGAACTACTGGGCTTTGCGCGGTCGTAGCTCGTATTTATACGTTGGGGAGGCACTGGGCGGGGCTTCTGTTACTTTCGGTCCCGATCGGTTCAGGTCGGTTTTGTTCGTAAAGGGTGCAATTCTAGCACCCTTAATTATTAATTGTAAAAATAATATTCAAACCAACGAGGAAAATTAAAGAATATCATCGATCGGCCAAAGACAAATATATCCACTTTCGTCTTCAGGAATTTATCGCATTCCGTGCACATGTGGAAGCGTGTACATAGGAACTACAAAACGCTCGATCAACACCGGGATTAAAAAGCATAAATCCAACTGTCGTCTGGGACAGACAGACAAATCCTCCGTAGCAGAACATACCCTTACAACGGACCATGGAATGAAGTACTCGCGACCACATCGGCATACCACTCCAGAATCTACAGAGAAACCATAGAGATAGAAAAGCTTAGCAACAACGTTAATAAGAAAAAGGAAGTAGTTAAGATCAACAAAACATGGATCCCTATAATTAAGGGTGCTAGAATTGCACCCTTTACGAATAAAACCGACCTGAACCGATTGGAACTAAAAGTAACCGAAGCCCCGCCCACTGCCTCCCCAACGTATAAATACGATCTACGACCGCGCAAAGAACAGTACTTCGCGTACTGTCAACCAGGAAGCAACATCTGAAGATGCCACCCGCTCGTGTTTCGAAACGTCAAGTCAACCAGACAATCGACGCCGGCCTAACAGCCAAAAAACCATTAAAACATATTTCCGCTATGCTTTAACCATGGTTAAAAATCGGAAATCAACATAGCAAACGTGTGTTTTTAAATTGGACATGTAAAATAAAGTAGCAGGATTTATACTCAAGTTTTAGACTTCTCCCGTTAACACATTTTATTATTTTTAGATATACCCTGTAGTTGAACAGGCTAGTGCCAGTAGTTACAGTTCGGCACCGTCTACCCCTGTTAGTTCCCCCCCGCCATTAGCTCCTACAGGATGGCTAACGAATCACAGTACGCCGCACTCTCCCCACTACACACAAGCAGTCACTGTAAATAATGCTCCACAGAATTTACACATGGTAAGTTTAGAAAACGTTTAGTTGTATTGATACATTTTATTAAGTTATTTTTTTGTATTTTTGCTGCTTTGAATGTTGAACAGTAAAATTAAAAACAAGCTTAATTCATCAAGATTATAATTTGATACTTAAATCAATCAAGTTTTTGGGTTATTACAAGTAAGCTAGGTACACCGTCATAAAATACAAAACAACATGTTGACGTTTTATAATTTCTTAAAAATAATTAATTTATTTTAGTTTAATATTTAAATTTTTAAGCATACTTATCGCTTAACTGTGACTACATCTGGTAATTGAATGTCAAGTTTATTAAAATTATAAGCAAATCGATGTAATAAAACACCTGAATAATTTAAAAACTCATAACCAAAATTTGGCAATGCGGTGGTTTAGTTTTTAACTAATATTTTTTAAAACCACAATTACCCTGGAGTTGTTATACTTTTTTAGAGGGTTCCAAAGAAAGAAACGATATGTCACAATTGGGTATATTCACGTTTTTTGGAAAACCTATAAAATGATAGCCTATATGCGTAAAAATCGTATATAAACCTAAAAAAAAAAAACATATTTCAAGCAAAAACTGCCCTTTAAAATTTAAACGCCAAGAATTGGCGCCAAAACAATCTTTCCGAAGAGCGCTGCTGTCTGACGTCACAGCGCATATAAACAGTAAAGCGTTATTCGTGTTTCTAATACATTGTCACCTTTTAAGCAAGGTTTAATTTTATTACGGTATTATTTACGTGGCTACAGTCGAAAAAATTTAAGTTGCTAATATCAAGGAACATTTATAGCTGTTTGAATAGGTAATATGTACGAATCACAAAATAAAGGGTTTTTTGTGCTCCTTTGCACGAGCACATCTGTGGATACACTAAACAAAATTTCTATATGTGTGCCTCGGGGGGATTATGAGCGTAAGAAACAATGGTTTACAGCAGCAAGATGTGATATGCCAAAATCAAAAAGTAAAATTTTCTGTTGTGAAGACCACTTTAATGTAAGTTAGAAATAAGGTTATAATTAACTAATACATAAATACCTACATGAACATATTTTTTTAATTTGATTTAAACATTAAGTATTGTAAAATGATGTTTTATTTTATTTAACACCAAATAAATATTTACAATGCTGTTTTTGCACCTCTGATTTCTGCTGAATTAAAACGTTCTGTCATTTTTAATGTAATCCATCATCATACACATATCCACAGAGGGTAAATTGTTTGTGAAAGCCTTTGTTAGCCATAATGAATGAAAAACACTTTATTTAGCCACGTAAAATAAAACAAAATACTATTTATATCGAGATTTACCTCAGCACAACTGAAAACAGACAAAATTGATACGTAAACAATCTGTATTTATATGCGATGTAACGTCACCAGTCGTTTTGCAGTCCCTTTAAACTTCTTCGTTTTACCTATGTTTTCATACCTGAAATATTAGGTACTGGCTCTTTTATACGGACTTGTGAGATTATAAAATGGACCTTGGGACTCGTCCCTAGGAATTTATGTGTATTTTGCTTTGTTTAAAATAGATAGATCTAATACCCAATTGTAGGGCTTCGGCCGTATTCTTTTTTCTATAGGTTGTCACAACATTAAGTACCTTGCCCTTAATTCTAGACGATGTTACCTTGTAGACTATCAAGGTTTATAAAAATAGGTTTTTTTATTAAAGAAATAAATTATAAATATGTTGGTTTTTGAGTTTTTAAAATTATCCATAATATATGGTCGTAGTACAGTATATTTTGATAAAAATGTTTTTATTGTGGTGAATTTTAAAGATCTTATGCATACATTAGGTATACCTAGACCGGACCCCAGTTATACTATATAACTTAAGCTATAGGTTCAGTGTTTTAGTTGGTTTTGGTTTATTTTACTTTTACTCCTAGATATAAAATTTAAAAACAAAAAACAATATGTTTGTTTTAATTAAAAAAAATCTTTTTGGTAAAAAGCCCTAACCTTTTTTGTTTACGTTTGGTACCATGTTTAATTTCTGTGTATATAGCTGTAGCTAAATTTTCGTTTGTTTTTGCATGTTTTTTTTTTTTGTTTTCGTGAAGCCTGCTGCCCCTGAAGCTCAACGCTTAGATGACGCGATTGGTTTTCTAAGGGATCATGTGGAAGCCACACAGGTAAGGTTTCATTATAATATTTTTTTCAAATATGTTATTTTTATATAATTAAATTGGTATATTTGCGGACATCAATTGAATTATCTTGGGAATGCCAGAATAGCCATTTCTTGAGTTAGTCGAGTAAGTAGAGTGTTTTAGTTATGACGTCCAATATATCGTGTGTTGGACAACTGAAACTAAGCATAACAATGTACATTTAAAAATGTTGTACCACTGCTTTATTCCCAAAATATGTTCCAATTTAGATAAACATTTTAAATAGGGGTACTTGTATGTAAGTATTTTTGTGCATGAAGTGTGAAATTTTTTTTATAATTGGCAATATTTTCTGGCTTGCATGCTGCTCTTAACTGACAACAGTTAGTTCTGGTTATACTTATGTTGACAAAATAAATGTGGCAATTATTTTAATAGGCGCAGCATAAAAAGAAAAACTTTAGGGGATTAAACCAATTGTCACTAATAGGCACGTGTGCTGTATTAAAAATGGCGTATTTAAGTGAAAATATTTTATATTGAAATTTCTAAATAAAGAGTTAACTAAATTAACTAATTAGGTAATTAAGTTTTAGTATCAAGGTAGTAAAGAATTTATATGAAAAAAATATCCATTAAAATCGTACACTAAACATTTTGAATCATGTATACACAGATATTGCAAATTAACGAAATTTGTATGCAAAATAAAAAGAGGTATTCAATATGTACAGAAACATTAGACGTAAGAGTTATGCATTTAACTTCATGAAGAGAAACTTTGATAAATATAAGTTTTCTTATGGTGAAATATTTGAGGATTTTTAAGGTAAAAATATATTTTCATTAAAAATGTGTTTATCAGAAAGCCTTCGGAATTCTTAAAAGGGCTGCCAAGATTATTTGCCAAGTAATTAGATTGAGAAAAATAACCAACTATAAAATACTTTCTAAAAAAAACATTGTTATCTGTCATAACCAACTGTTTTTTATTGTATTTGCCCCCACTCCCAACAGATGACAGATAACGTGCTGCACCACTGGTGCTAGTGCTGGTGCTGGTGCTGGTTGCCTATGAAAACCTCATTTATAAAAAATGAGAACTTTTCCGGGAACGTTCTCGTTTGTGTTGGTTCGTCCTTATACTTGCTTGTAAGGGAACCTTCCCGCACGATGTTCGTAACCGTTCGCGAAACGAAAGTGAATATTCTCTCCTTTATAACTATAACTCTAAAAATGGGTACCCTAGTTTTAATACAATTATGTAGAATATTTTTTATTTTGTTTTCATTGATTTTTGGTATCTTAAAATAAATTAGGTTAAAAAAAACTTTTGAATCAAATTAAATATGTTTTTTTAGGGTGCTCGTATGGAAGAAAGACTGGACGATGCCATAAAAATTAATATTAAGAAACCACCGCAAGAATCACAAATAGTTTTAGGACAGCTGCCAAATAGTTTAGCCCCACATCAAATCACACAACTTGGATATACCGCACCTCCGCTGATCCTCATCCTGCAGATAATGTAAAAGTTGAGCGATCAACATATAACACAAGTAAGTAGTTTTTCTTAAAACCTATTTAACTATAATTCTAGTTTTATATATTTTCTAATGGCACATAATACAGGTATGCTAAAATAGTATCTGACCTTTGAGATTAAGAAGTGGAAAAGAAAAAAGTTATAGTTATCTTAGCTTGATTGATTGATTGATTGATTGATAAAGTAAATACACAAGTTGAGGTTTTGTCCGCCTCGACACTGCAGCCTACAGGGCTTGTTGTATCTCTTGTGTATTTGTTTCAGTTAAAAAGGTTTGACACCTTAGACAGGTGTAGTAGCCCTTTTACTGTTCTTTTCTGGTCTCAGCCTCCTGGTGGTTAGTGTCACCATGAGGTTTGATTTATTCTCCAGTATGTAAGTGCAGGGCACTCATATATGATGTGAGAGGCTGTCTCACTATTTTATTTAACACCAAATAAATATTTACAATGCTGTCCTCTTCGTCACATAGTCTGCAAATGGGTTCTTCTCTATAGATGCCCATAGTGTGCATATGTTTTTCTTAGGGTGCAGTGTCCGGTTATTAATCCTGTCACTATCTAATCTGGTTCTATTTAGTTTTAGTAGTTCACTTGTCAATGCTTTCGATGGTGGGTCAGCATTGATTTACTGTGATTTTGCCTTGGAATGTGGTTCCAGTATGACTGATGTTGTGTTTGAATCCACCGAGTCATGTAGCCACGAACCGAGGCTTTTGGTATTCAAAAACAGGTTCAGGACCCACAAACATTGCTGCGGAGCTCTTCTGGCCAGGAGTCTGCATTTTCATTGCCCTGTATTCCCCTGTGTCCTGGCACCCAGGAAAGTGTAACTTTGTTGTGGTTAGCCAAGGTTTAGGAGGCATTGCGAACAGTTCCAAACCAACCTTGAGTTGACTTGTTGGGATGCCAAAGCTTTATGGCCGCTTGACTATCAGAGAAGATAGTAATGTCCCTGCCCTTATATCTCCTCTCAAGTTCTCTCGCAGACCAAAGTTCAATGGCATATATTTCCGCCTGGAAAACAGTGACATATTTCCCCAAGGAAGCATAAGCATTGAACCTGGGGGTCATACCATGTATTCCTGCGCCGGCTCCATTGTCAGTCTTGGATCCATCGGTATACCAAACCAAATTCCGAGACTGACCAGGAGATCGCTCACTACCGCCCCAGGTAAGCTGGGTTTTGTATGGTCTGTGTGTATTTATCCGTTTTGGCATTGTATCACTGCTCATCTCAAATATTGGGTTTGTGATACTGCTTGCTACCGTTATTCTGGTGTGTCCTAGGGCAGGCCCAGAGCACCAGTTGCCGTTACATTTCAGCCTGTGGCATGCGCCAATCCTCGCACTCCGCCTTAATAATTATACCAGAGGGGGGGAGGCTTAGTAGAGCTTCCATGGCTGCAGTTGGAGTGCTTCTAATAGCTCCCATTTATACAGAGACATGCTGAGTCGCTGGAGTTTGGATAACTCCAGCTCTGCTTTCTCTGTTCTATTTTCTGGCCTCCAGATAGTTGAATTTGCCAAGTAATTAGATTGAGAAAGATAACCAACTATAAAATACTTTCTAAAAAAAAACATTGTTATCTGTCATAACCAACTGTTTTTTATTGAGATGACAAATAACGTGCTGCACCACTGGTGCTAGTGCTGGTGCTGGTGCTGGTTGCCTATGAAAACCTCATTTATAAAAATGAGCACTTTTCCGGGAACGTTCTCGTTTGTGCTGGTTCGTGCTTATACTTGCTTGTAAGGGAACCTTCCCGCACGATGTTCGTAACCGTTCGCGAAACGAAAGTGAATATTCTCTTCTTTATAACTATAACTCTAAAAATGGGTACCCTAGTTTTAATACAATTATGTAGAACATTTTTTATTTTGTTTTCATTGATTTTTGGTATCTTAAAATAAATTAGGTTGAAAAAACTTTTGAATCAAATTAAATATGTTTTTTAGGGTGCTCGTATGGAAGAAAGACTGGACGATGCCATAAATGTATTAAGAAACCACGCAGAATCACAAATAGTTTTAGGACAGCTGCCAAATAGTTTAGCCCCACATCAAATCACACAACTTGGATACACCGCACCTCCTCCCGCAGATCCTCATCTACCAGATAATGTAAAAGTTGAACGATCAACATATAACACAAGTAAGTAGTTTTTCTTAAAACCTATTTAACTATAATTCTAGTTTTATATATTTTTTAATGGCACATAATACAGGTATGCTAAAATAGTATCGGACCCTTGAGATTAAGAAGTGGAAAAGAAAAAAGTTATAGTTATCTTAGCTTACTACACGCTGAAAACCTTCCGAAATCGCAGCCCCCGTTTTCCTGGGGTAGTGAAAGACGAAATCCAGACGGGCGCGTTTCGGTCGAGTAGAATTCCTTTGTGATTTATTTTTACTGGCTAGTCGATTGGGAAATTGTAAAAGGCTATTTTAAATTTTCTGGTTTATTTAGTTGTCTTGTTAAAATGTTGATTTATTCTGTATAAACAAAGAATACAGATTATTAAGTGGTACCAACTAGTAGATCAGCATAAGAGATAATCGGCAGGTTTGCATTTTTATTTGAAAATAGTTTTGTATCGGTAAAAGCTACAATTTTAGAAAATATAAAAAAATTGAAACAATTGGCTGTTCACGAAATTTTAGAAAAACCATGTGGTGCCGCCTGCTCGTCAATTATCCAAAGAACTGCAACTCCGTGAGACCGAAATTAATTTTCCTTGCAATAGCACACACATTTCTAAAGAACTTGATATTTAAACCCAAACACTTATAAATATTTCGACAAGAAACAAATACCATTGCTATAAATTGCAGACTACCCAATATCAAAAAATATGTCGATGCTTCTAACAATACAAGTATTTGATGCATTTAAAACAATAAATTCGATAGCCAAATGTTAAATATTTATCTAAAAGTGAACTGAAATATGTCAAGGAGTAACTCACGCCATAGTCCATCAATCCTACTGTCGCTACTTATCAGCAAGCCGTTGCTGTTGACAGCGATAAGCTGGAAGCAAGCAACGCCGAAGTTTTCTGTTTTTATTGAACACACATTATTAAAGCACGGAATATATGCAACAAGTTTTTGAAAAAATATGCGCATATATATGCATCTTTTTTCATAAAAATATGCACAAATATTGACTTTTATTACAAAATATGCAATTCAATATGTAATAAAATTTAATGATGTAATAGAACAAAATAGGGTGAAAAAAAAAGTACAATCTTCAAAAAATGGTTTTTATTTGGAAAATAAATACACATGAGAGTGAAAAGTGAGAAAAACATAGTCAGATAAGTTTTCTGTTTTTATTGAACACACATTATTCACTGATCCTCGCGGTCCCACTTGGGCTATTTTGACAAACTAAAAATACTAACCTGAGTCTAGTTATGCCTACCCAATATTTATAAATTCCAAACTGTGCCGAACCTTGGGTTATTGTTAAAGTATTAATAATTTGGGTAAAACCAACAACCCTATCATAAAATAATAAAAACCTCATTTAAGTTAGTACCTGGGAATTCCCAAAGATTAGAGTATTGGAGTCAGCCGCCCGACTGATGATAAAGAATTTAGATATCAAATGGTGTTAAAAATTTTTGGAAAAGATGACCATAAAGGATGGATACAGAACGACCTTACCTGTATCTATCTATAAATTTTACAGAAAACAACATTGTTAGTCTTAGCTCTATCGGAATCTGGAACTTAACGTTATTATAACAACTCAGGGTTCGAAAATATCATGGTATTTATATAAATATCAAAATATAGGATATATATATATCGATATATATCTCGTATATATTAACATTTTCATATTTATTTTTTATTTATTTCTTATATTTAGTTTTTTGTATATTATTAATAATTGAAAGGGGTTTTAAGAAAATTTATTGTAAAAAGTGAAAAAAATACTTTAAAACTATAAAATTATTACACATTTTCAGTCAACATACAAAAAAAAATATTTTTTTAAATTATTAATTAAAGGTTTATCTTCTGAATCAGAAAAACACTCAATCTCTTGTGCAATTGCAGTTGCAGCTGCCTTCGGTTCCTCAATTTTGATTGTTCCGAGCCGAATATTGAGAAATATCTTTCCAAGGATGCTGTTGAGGCAATTGCTGTTAACAGGGTTTCGCAAAATCTTATGAAGTTTTCTTTTTCTGTGGGCCAACCAAAAAGACTTAATGATTTCCTCAATTGGATTTGTGCTACGGAAGTGTGGTCCACACATGTATTTGAGAAATGGTAATGAGGTAGAAGTAAGGGGCCATTACAAGTGCCAAAAACTCGTTACTTAAAAAATGGATAAGTGCACGTAGACAAAAGTTGTTGGATTCAAATTTTCCGCTTAGCCTTACGACTCTCAGGTTTCGGGCTTAGCCGAACAACTTTCAAATTTGACGTAACAAAAAGAAAAACTTACTCGTTTCTTGCCGTGTACCGTTTGTTCTGTCTTTTCCTGAAGTTTTTAATGATTGATAATGATAGCAATAAATGTTTATGCTTCTTCTTTTTGCTTGTTCATTCGTTGCCTACAAAATGAGCGCCACCTAATACCATACTTGTAAAAATGTTTTTTGATTTTCGGTGGTTGTTTCATTAGATCAATTTCTAATAAATTTATTCCATGTTTCAACAGCAATGGAAAGAAGTTGTTGTCGCTCTTTGCATTCGATCAAGTGCCAATGCAATTGGTGTTAATCAGGCTAAAAGGTCGGATACGTTCTGGTTAGTTTTGCTATTTTGTTGCCGACTCTATACTACTACTACTACTGCATGGCTCTACAACCCGGGGTGGGTCTTGGCCGACTGTACTATTCGCATCCATCGTTGCCGATCTTCCATCAATGCTGGGTCGTATTCCATTTCAATGGACCTTAGATCTGCTTTGATGTTGTCACGCCACCCCATTCGGCGACGCCCCAGAGGTCTTCTTCCATTGGTGCCCCCTTTCATGCAACCTTCGCTATCCGTGAGTCAGACTGCCTTTGCACATGACTCGCCCATTGAAGCTTTCTTACCTTTAGCTCCTTTACAATATTTGGATCTTTGTATAATTCTGATATTTCTTGATTGGTTCTTACTCGGTACTGTTGTGTTACGGGGCTTCGCAGAGGTCCAAAAATCTTGTGTAGTACTTTTCTTTCAAAAATTCTTAATTTTCATTCGTTTTCTTTGGTCAAGGTCCAGATTTGGCTAGCATACATAACAGTGGGTCTTATAACGGTTTTGTACATTATCATTTTTGTTCTTCGTGAGATGTTTTTTGATGCTAGTACAGACTTTGGTGCAGTCTTTCTCAAAGTGGGAGATAACGCCCCCTTGTGGGCGTTGGAGGCTTAGAGGGAGGCGGTAAGGGGCCCAGAAAAGATTGGGAGCGCTGATGTGATTTAAGGAGGCGATGGGTGATTTATTGTAACTTTAACTATTTCATATTTTAAAAGTCACTGAAATTAAAATTCTTCTACTACACAACATCCATTTATTAGTTTAATAAGGTCAAGTCAATAGGGATTGGCTAGGATCCACAAAAACTGATACACAAGGCAGAGCAGCAGAAAATTTCGCAATCAGCAACTCGCTCACCAATCTAATTATGGAACCTACCTACTTTCCTAGGGTTCCCACCCATAATTCTAACCCCCTAGATCTCTTTCTTACTTCCACCCCCGAACTCATCAAGCATCAGTAACTGCTCCCCTTGGTCGCTCTGACCATGGTTTGGTCACCGTATCTTACTCCACTCATTTTGAGGCAATTGAAAGCATAGCGCCACGAACCGTCTGGTACTACAATTCGGCCGACTGGGATGGTCAGAGATTTCTTTGCCAGCTACCCTTGGGATCCTACCTGCTTTTCTACTTTCGATCCTTCCGAAATTTGTAAACAAATGACCGAAACACTTCAACTAGGCATTTAGACGTATATTCCCCACACTAAAAAGAACCCCATAACTTCAAATCACAAACCCTGGTTTTCTAAGTCCTGTGACAAAGCCAGACTTTTAAAAATTCAAGCCCACAAAAATTTTCTTCAAAACCCCAGTCCCGAAAATCGACAGGCTAGCATCGAAGCGAGAAATCAGTATAATCAGACTATCTCAGAAGCAAAAGACCATTTTAACAATGGAATAAAAGATAAAGTTCTCTCTTGCTCAAATGGCAGTAAAGGTTTCTGGTCCTTTGCCAAAAATATTAGTCAGAACTTTTGCACAAATTCTTTTCCACCCCTAATCTCTGAAGATGGAATTGTCTCCACCTCCAAAGGAAAAGCCGAACTATTTGCCAAACAATTTGCTGCCAATTCTACGCTTGATCCTCCTACTAATCTTCCCCTTCCAACAGTTGTCCCTGTTTCTCATAAAATGTCCGATATAATTTTTAAAGTTAAACAGTTCAAGCGTATTCTTTCTTCTCTTAATACTAAAAAGTCGTCTGGGCGGGATGGCATACCAGCAATCGTCTTAAAAAAAATGTGCTCCCGAGCTTGCACCTATCTTAACTTGCCTCTTTCGAATCTCTTACGACACGGGCATTTTCCCGGAGAGTTGAAAAGCTGCACGTGTGCAACCTGTCCCCAAAAAAGGATCCAAAAGTCTCCCTTCCAACTATAGACCAACTGAAAGAAGAGATATACTCTTCTTTCAGTTGTTTGTAAAGTAATGGAAAAATTCATTAATTCCCAAATCTTAAAGTATCTGGAAAAACATAAGATCTTACATGATAGACAATATGGATTCCGTCACAGTAGATCCACAGCTAATCTTCTTTCCTTTGTCTCACACAACTGGAACAAGTCCCTTGAGTTTCTTGGTGAATCTCAGATCGTTGCTCTTGACATATCCATAGCTTTCGATCAGGTCTGGCATGATGGGCTTCTTAACAAACTTCCTTCTTACGGTCTTCCACCTAAGTTTTGCTCTTGGCTTTCCAGTTTCCTTTCTAATCGACGTATATCAGTTAGTGTAGATGAGTAGATGGTCATTCCTCCAGCTTCTACCAAATTAATGTTGGGGTGCCCCAGGGCTCAGTGCTGGCACCCACGCTGTTTCTTCTACACATTAACGATCTTCTCTCTTCCACAATCAATCCCATTCATAGTTTTTGCTGACGATAGTACCCTCCACCCTAGTATTCAATTTCTTAAGCCACCTTGTAATCCTGATTTCGAAAACAAGCGCAGGTCAATGCAGATATCTCTTTCACAAGACCTCAAACTTATCTTGGATTGGGGCGCCAAAAATCTTGTTCAGTTTAATGCCTTGAAAACACAGTCATGTTCCCTGTCGCGAAAAAAGTCTGCAAATGCTCATCCCTTACATATGAGCGGCCAAGTTCTGCAGAACAAAGAGTCGTTTAATCTTGTCGGCGTTACTTTTGAGAATAACCTCAACTGGCACAAACACATTTTATCCATAGCTTTGGCAGCTTCAAAAAAGATTGGATTTCTCTTCCGATCCAGAAAATATTTCTCTTCTTCCAATTTGTACACTCTGTATGTATCCCAAATCAGACCCTCTCTAGAATATTGTTCTCATGTCTGGGGAATGGCGTCCCCTACAACACTTAGCATTGTGGACTCCATTCAAAGAAGAGCCGTTCGTCTTATTAATGATCCAACGCTCACAGAAAGGCTTCCTCTTCTTGCCCACCGGCGAGCTATAGGGGATCTGTCGCTCTTCTATAGGTATTTTTAGGGCTTCTGCTCAGAGGAGTTGGCCAGTATAATTCCTTCTCTGGCAGCTCCCAACAGAGCAACACGTAGTGCAACTTTTATGCATCCTTTTACAGTTCAGTTAGAGAGGCCCCGAACTTCCCGCTTTCTCCGTTCCTTTATCCCTAGAGTATCAAGACTATGGAACCTGCTGTCCGCAGAAGTTTTTCCTTCTCCTCCCAATCTCCAAAAATTTAAGTCCCGTGTGAACAAACTCCCTCTCACCACACTGAAGACACCCACGGTACGTTAGTACTTAGGCATCAGCCTTCGTGGACTGTCCCAAGATAAAAAAAAAAGTTTATATTTATGTCCTATTTTATTGTATAAATTTAAACTAAAAATATATAAAATATTTAATATTTTTAATGCGTTTACAACGGTATTTATATCTTAAGATATTAAGTAATAGGTATCAAACACTGAAAAATATTCGTGTCTTTAAGTGTCACCTTTGGCGCGAACAAATATTATACGATTTATTTGTGCAATCCTGTAATATAGTCCGTCAACGTTCTTGCGGTCCGTGTTTGCGGAGTGCAGATACGGGGAGGAACAAATTCCAAATACATAGCCGCGGCTCGCGACCGGCCGGCGACTGACGTGACGTTCCACCGCACGCACGCATCGCACTCGCTCGCCATCCCGCCACTCCGCCCGCCATCCCGCCACTCCGCCCGCTACCCCGATACTTACTCATTGTAAAGTTGTATTATTATTGCTCAATGTTGAATATTGTTTATTTTAAATTAAGATACTCCTAATATTGTAAAGTTGCATTATTATTGCTCTCTCTGGTAAGAAAAATCTCGTTTTAAATATAGGTTTAATTAAACATCAGGCGAGACTAATATCTTATTGGGATTTTTTAGGTAAAAAAATGGGGAGTGCTACAAAATAACTGATTTTCAAAGTTTTAGTGCATAGAGACATTTGTTACCACTTTTAAGTCGAACTTTAATTTTTTCTGTTAAATTGTACTTCCCCATAGTGACTGACTATACATATACTTAAATAAGCATTGTTATAAACAGCAACAAAATTTATTTATCCTAATAGTCCAAAAAATGGAAAGTAAAGCTAGCGTAGTTACCATAAAAAAAAAAAAAAAAGTCTAATTTTAGTTTTATATTTTTTTTTCAGTGACGTCCTACAGCAACAAATATCTCGATACTTGTTTAATTAATTATCCTTTACTGAGTCATTTTTCCTGCTACCTTAATATAAAGCTAGCATTGATGACGATTTCTGGAGATCGCGTTGAGCAACCAAATGGTCTCTTTGGCAACTAATTAGCAACAAATTTTGGTGATTTTTCTTTGCCAGCTTTATGAGTCTAGTAAAAACAAACAAATAATATTAAATAAATCTTATAATTTTAAATTTCATCGAATAATAAATTTACATACACACAGTATAAATAAGTATAACATCGAATGAATGAGTAAAAATATTAGTGTGCTTTGTTGACAGTTAAAAAGTAATCAACGATTTTGTTACCTATTTTTTAGAAAAACGTAAGGAACCTCCAGATAGTGATACCAAACCTTCAAGTTCAGTTGAAAGTAGCATAGTGCAACCCAATTCCACAAGTGGGACTGGAGGAAAATCCTCCAAACGGTCAAGGAGATAGTAAGTATTCTTTGTATGTTGTTTTAATTATTAATCTATATTTTAAATCAAAATTGAGTTTATTAACTTATTAATGGATATAATAGATTTTTAATTTATTTTTAATACTACTTTTTGTTGCTACTTGGGCGACCTCATCTTGGAACAGTACTCTGTAAATTAGAAAAAATTATTATACCGGAGGTATTTTAAAGAAAGTGTCTCCCTATGTTTTTTTGGTTTTTAAGATAAAATCGTTAAATTTGGAATAACGCATAAACTGGCATTTTTGTTTATGCAGTTTTTTTGCACTTCTGGATAGACCGTTTTTTTTTTTTAAATTTTAAATTTGATACTCCATTATTATATATAAATATATATTGACTTTTGGTGAAACCAAAATATACAAATACATCAAAAAATGCCAATTTATGCCTTATTATCGATTTACAAAAAATGTGTTTATCTTAAAAATCAAAAAAAGTATGAGTGGGATCTAACTTTAAATTACTTTCGGTATGTTCCGTACGGGGTTTCTGAACTAAGACAATACTTCAAATAGCACTAAAGTTATAGGTTATCCAAAAGTTATATATAATAAAAAGCGTTTAATTAATATGATAAAATAACTGTTTCCCAAATGGCGCCGTCTGAAAAGTAACATTTCTAACTTTTCGACGGATTATAAAACCAAAGCAGTGACTTTATAGCAAAACTACTTGGAGTTCACTATCTAGGGTTTTTATAGTACGGGATCCGAATTAGAGGCGACCTTTAACCTTTCGGCAACCGGATGAAAATTATTTTTTTTTTACGAAATATAGTATGTAATGCAAATGGGTTGCCTAAAAACATATGGGCAAGGCTGTTAATTAAAAAAAAAACATTTTTGATACTCTCTGTTTAATGTCAATTTTTATTTTTTTTACATGATAGTACTGATACACCACTAATTTTTTTTTCTTTAATTTGATAAATACAAATTTTATTAATTTTCGTTATTTTGAATTTTAAAAAATCTTAAGGCTTTATATATAAAAATTTAAAAAAAAATAGTGGTATACCGCGTGGTACGTCGCGAGCGGAACATAGAAAATCCCATGTAAATTTTAAGGGGGTCTATTATTAGCTCCCCTGTACATTTTACCGAAAAAAATTAAGATAACTATTTAAAGAGACCAATCTGACAAGCCTTCATGCCAAGTTTCAAAAAATTTTAATAAGCGAATCTTGACTTATTCAATTAAATGTACTTGCAAAATTACCAAATTTTCGGTTCAGGTAAAACCAAACAGGCACCAGTAAAATTAATATTATCTCTGACATGAGGAAAAGTGTCAATAAATCAGTTACAGTCAGTCAGGTATTTGAAAAAAATATGAATTATTTAATCGCGAAAAAGTATCCATAATTAAATGGCACTATGCGGGAAACAGTTTTAGAGCAGTATCTGAAATGTTTTCAGTTTATTCCCCACTAAGCCCATTCCGTCCATTTCAACTATTAAACGTATTGTCAGTAAATTCGAGTCCACAGGTACCGTAATAAATAATTGTAAATGTTCAACTTAGGATATCGAAAATAGAGCCGAAGAAAGAGAGAACAGAGATCTTAATATACTACTGAGTGTGGAGGAAAACAATATGGTTAGTATGAGGGTTCTTGGGCAAGAGGTAAATAAACATCATACAACGGTAGTGCGCACTTTGAAAAAACACAAACATTATTCGTATAAATTCGAAAAACATCAAGAGCTGCAGACGGGAGATGAAGAGCGAAAAATGCCATTTTGTTTAAAAATGATGGGAAGAGCAAATAACGATAGGAATTTTTAAAGAAATATTTGCTTGACTGATGAATGTACACTCGCCCTCAAAAATGAACCAAATGTTCAGAATTGCCGGTATTGAAGCCACAAAAATGAACTTCGATTTGTATTCATGGGAATTATCGGACACCATATCATTGGACCCTTTTTTATGGACTATAACCTGACAGCAGAAACCTATTTGGAATTATTTCAAAATCAAATTGGACCCGCCTGGGAAGAAGTTGTTGAGGAATATCAAATGATCTGGTACCAAATGGATGGTTGCCCCTCCCATAATGCCCGTATGGTTAGAGTATCTGGAAAATGCTTTTAATGGCAATATTATTGGTCCACGGTACCGGATACTTTGGCCAGCCATGTGTCTATTATTTTTAAAAAAGTTATTGTATTTTATTTCGTTTTATTTTTCCAGACCTAGTAAAATATTAAGAGTTCAGTTCTCTCATTTTTCGGATCTATTTTTGTTCTTCTGAGTTAAACATTCACAATTATTTATTGCGATGGCTTCGGACTCGAATTTACTGACAATACATTTAATGGTTGCAATGGACCAGATAGGCTTGATGGGAAAATAAATTGAAAATATATCAGATACCGCTATTGGTTTAATTAAATTCTAGTATGATAAAATTATTTTTTTAATTATCGATAGTAATAATTGTTATTAGTTAAACTTAATTGTTACATACATTTCTTGTATTCGGCTGTACGTCAGATTTGACAAAGCCTTATAACAATTTGTTTGCTGGTGGCTGGTGGCTGTTTGGTTTTACCTAAACCGAAAACTTGGTAATGTTGCAATTATATTTAATTGATGAAGATTCGCTTATTAAAATTTTTTGAAACTTGGCACGAGGGTTTGTCAGATTGGTCTCTGCAAAAAGTTATCTTACAATTTTCCTGTAAAATGTACAGGGGAGCCAATAAAATTAACCCCCTTAAAAGTTACATGGGATTTCCTATGTTCCGCTCGGCGACGCACCACCCGGTATATACTGTGATGTAAAATTAAATAAAAATGAATTTACATTACACAGGGAACATCAACTTTTTTAAAATTAAGCATAGCCTTGTCCATAATTTGTTAGGCAACCTATTTGCAGTACATTTGTTTACATACTATATTTAATAAAAAATAATTTTTATCCGGTTAGCAGATTGGTGTAGGTCGTCCCTAATTAGGATCCTAAAGTATTACTGATTACAAAACATATTATGGTTTTAATATTTAGTTAAATCTAATTTTGATGAAATTTTGTTCCGGTAGATACTTAATAAAACATTGATCCTTAAAAATGCAATTTGCTTAGCTGTTCCCAAGTTAAAGCGTTTTGAATGTATAGTAGGTTACGATGTAAAAATTACTTCTTGTCAGGTTGCCTTATTTCAGTTTTATATTCAGAAAGTGATATGCGTGTCCCATTAAATAATTTAATAACATAGGATTATCCTATTTAACATTTACTAAGCGTTGCTATCCATTTTTTTAATAATATATATCGTTTATGCTAATTAGGACACATCTTAGTTGAGTCACCCCATTTTCAGTTACAGAGTATATAATAATTTAGTGCTTATATTTTTGTGTAGTTAATAAACATTGAAACATAATAACTGTTTTTAAAAAGAGCTTGTTACCAGTTGGTACAATTTTATTATGAAAAGGACAAATTATATATATTTTTTGTAAACTGAACTGAAATATCTGTACTTTCGATTTTAAGAAATAGTTTTTGAAAGGTGCTACATATTGTAAGTGTAACGGCCGAGTGATGATCGCGTTGTTAAATTTAGCAATAGACTTATCAATTGTTAAAAGTTAACAACGGTTTAGAATATTTACCAATATGTCAGATTTTGACAGGTTGCCTACTAAAATTATTGAATAACACTGACAATGACGTTTTGTTAAACATTCTAAACCGTTGATAACTTTTAACAATTGCTAAGTCCATTGCTAAATTTAACAACGCGATCATCACTCGGCCGTAAGTTTGGTTATTATTGTTAACATGTAAATATGTTCTATAGTTTTGTGGCGGATTCATGTTTTAATATGTTTTCGTTGGGAGTACTCGCCTTGAAATTTGCTATAAAATGGGACCACTTCGGTCCAGGTTCCGGGATATAGCGAGCTGAGCCTGCTCAGCCAATTGAACCCAATGAATTTGTATTTCGCCTGCACCAAAAAAGAAAAACCCCCCAAAAAACAAAAAAATCAAGAAAACTAATTTACGTTTCGGTGGCAAGTCGATCACCCTTGTTAAGATGAATTAAAAAAATATATAAAATAAAAATTTAAACTTAATTGTAGGTATTTTGCTTTAAAAACTTAGGACATTCTGAAGCTTTTTTTACTGTTCATGCCCTTTTGTCATATCATGTCACGTTATGTCATAAATTTATGAAAAAATGTTACAAACCACTAAAAAAAACTTTCAGAATTTTCTAAGTTTTCAAAGTAAAATTCCTAAAATTTATCTTGAGAACTGTGGCCGACTTGCCACCGAAACGTAGATTAATTTTCTTAATTTTTGGGTGTTTTGGGGGGTTTTTCTTTTTGTTGCAGGCGATCTGTAAGTTCAATAGGGCTGATAGGGCTCAGCTCGCCATACCCCGGGACCTGGACCAAAGTGGTCCCATCTTCTAGCAAATTTTAAGGCAAGTACTCCCAACGAAAACATACTAAAATTGTTTACATGGTTGAGAATGACAAAGTTTGTTTAGCGGCTTAAGGTCTACCGCAGACCGTTTACGTTTAAGACACTTCGAAACAACATATATAAATATTGGCTGACGTGTTTCTTCGTTTTTCAATTTCTCATACACATTCATAATCTACTATTTAAAGGAATTGTTATATTTCTATATTTCCGGAATGTCTATGGAATTCCATAAAACTTGGATAAGTAAAGGTTTACTAAACATTAGCAAAACAATCATTTCAAAGTGATGAAATTTTAAATTTTTTGGCTCAGTTAAAGAGGTGCACAAGGACAGCTTTTTCCGTTATTTTTCAAACTTTATTTATCTTTATCTGGAACATTCCTATTTGCGTCGTTCTAAGGATTATACTGGTAAACAATTAGGTAAAAACCATCTTTCCTGTTACAAAATGTTTTGTCCCTACTATCAGAGCTCTTTTCTTTAAAATGTTAACTTTAAAAAAAAAATAACTTTGTTACGTATTTACTGCAAAAAATAATAACTATTTAAATGGTCGTGTTGTCAAAGAAGAACTTAAATATGTGTTGTACAGAGTCAGAGGGGTATTTCGTCCTAAAAAACTAGTTTTTATTAAAAAATACAAATATCTTTATTTTTTAATATTTTATATCTTCAAGGTAAATTATTTTTCCCAGGCCAAAGTAATATTTATTATAAATTAAAATTAAATGGTTTTGATTCTCGTACAAACTTTAAAAAAAAAACAAAATTTTAAAAAATTCACGGAAACATCACTTTTTTAGATTCAAGATTGCAGTTACGCCCCCTAGCAGCCATTTTAGAAACTTGAAAATAATTTTCAGCTATTTTCTCTTGACCACTTTTACTAACAATATTTTTTTCCAACGCTGTGCGATAAATATTTTCTGAGATACAGCCGGCCTCCTTTCTTGGTTGTACACCCTGTACAATTTTAAAAAACAGTTAGGAGTATAAAAAATAAATAAATAAGGCGTTTCATTTATAATGGGAAGATGAGTAAATGGGTCGGAAAATAAACTAAAAATAATGAACAATAAAACAATAACTAACCAAATAACATTTATGTTTTAAATTATTTGTTTACAAAATCACTACCTTTCATATACTTTATGTAAGTGTACCTTCATTCTCAGCTGCTCCTCAAAGTTATTCTTTGAAGTAATAACGAAATGGGTTTTCATACAATTTAAAAATTCCCTATTATTTTTTGGTATAACAAAAGATACACTTATGGAAAATTTATTGTACCATTTTTAACAATAAAGTTTTTTCTTGTATGAGATAATATTTGTGTATCCCGTTGATTTTAATTTATATATTAAGATTGAGGGTCATTCAGAATGATTATATAATATTTTCATTCATCTACTTTTCTATTAAACTAAAAATGATTCACTAATACTGCCTTTCCTTGAATTGTGTGTTTTTTATTTTCTATTAGTAACACCGATGAAGACGAAACTGAAGACAGTGGCAACAAGGCCGTACGCGAAAAAGAGCGTAGACAGGCCAATAATGTTCGTGAACGGTATGTAAACACACACTAACTGTTAGCTTAAGGTTCCTTAAAATATAAACAGAAATAATAATCAGTATCTAAATTATTTAAAAATACTACACATAGCTTTATGTGTTGTATGTGATTTCCAATATAGAAAAATACTGGCATCATTACGTTACAGTTTATTACCAAATTAGTTTTTATAGGGATTGGTCCTATACAGACAGTTACATTTCTAGTTATGATATCAAAATGTATTACTAAACAAAGAAATTAGTTATTTTTTTCTGATTACAAAATCAGGTTGGTCAAGTTTGACATAAAAACACTCAAAAAATTTTTATAAAAAAATTGATTCATATCAAGACTTTTTGTTGGTACTGTAAAATCAAAAGCGCATACAATATTAGTTTTAAAGATACCTAAATAAAATTTAAATATTCTGAATTAAAAATGTTTATTTGCAATCTAAATTTTATAGTTTTTTGGGTATCTGTATATTTTGTTTACAGAAAAAATATTTAAAAAAATGTATTGCTTTAAACGACCTTCTGTTGTAAAGAATATTTTTTTTCATAAAAGAAAAATAAACAATTTTTGTTTAAACATTTTTAAACCACCCTGTAGTTTTCCTTTTAAAGCATTTTTCCTAAATCAAATTGTGTATTTTCCTTTTAAAAATAATTTTCCTTCTACTACAGATCTTTAACACAACCCTGCTCCCCAAATTAAATTATATTTTTAAGGCCCATATTCAAATTACAAATGTTACGTAATTTAAAGCAAAATAGCTTGAAAAGAAAATGCATTTAGAAACGTGGCAATGGCACGGTACCTGATGTATTTTTTTAAATTTTGTGTGACTATGCTACATGAACTGTTAGATTTGTTTTTCTAATTGCTTTAAATAAAATTAAGGCAAGGTATACTATCCGCCTAGTGACGAACTTTTATTAAATTTAACAACGAACTTAACAGTGGGTTAAATTAACAAAGAGAAAAATTAAAACTCTTGGCAATACGGCATAACTTAAATGTTACCTATTTGTCAAAAACCAATTTAGTTCGGGATTAAGAATATTAAAAAAAAATACTTTGTACAGAATATAAAAAGAATAGGTTTGGCACTCTGTAAGTTTATATGTTTATAGATAGGTCAAGTAACCAATACTGCAGAACTCTGAATTTGGTTTTTAACAGGTTTTAAATATAATGTATGTCTACATTTTATTGAGCATTTTATCAAGCATATACTACTAGAGGCAGCCTTGCAACTTGCTCGTGCGAACAATGTGCGTGAGAGAGAAAGAAGAATTAGAGTACAATGTTTTTCTCTCGCTCTACGTGCTGATAAGTCGGCGGAAAATGGTATATATCCCGCTGAATAATTAGCACCTAAAGCAAGAGAAAAATGTTATACTCTAATTTTCTTTCTTTTTCACGCACCTTGTTCGCATGACCAAGTTGCAAGACTGCATCTAGTAGTATATGCTCGAAGGTTGCGATGGGTAATTTAAGTAGCTTTAAAGTGACGAAAATTTTTTAGTACCACAGAGCTTGGTCTATTCTGATAAGTTTAAAAATGAAAAAGAGCCATTATGTGTATGGCACTTTTCAACACTGTTTAAATGCTCGACTATAAACTGACTCTAGCATACGTGTAACAATTATTATATGTATATACGCTATTTTTGAAACCAAAAACATCCTTTCATTGCTATGCAATATTCTTAGATTAAGTTTTATACCCTGGAGAGCGTTTGATCAGGATTTCGAACAGGGCATTGGGGCGAATCGGTCATGTACCACGTTGAGTTTCTAACGTTTTTTTTTAGTACCCCATGTTAAAGCATCATTAAATTAAGAGAGAAGCATTTTCTAGGTTATTTTGTTAGGAAGAAAACCAAATAAATTTAAAATAAAGAAAATATATGTTAGCTAAAAAGGATTTTAATAACTACTATGAACACTGATAGACTGCATTAATTTATAATTTAGAAGGCATAAACAACCTTCTGAACAGATCTGAATATACATGAAATTCTTTTAATTATTTTGTTTTTGGAAAGAATAGATGGATTTATAAAACAGTAATAAAAATAAATGTTTTTACTAATATTTATTAAACTAAAACCGCAATTTTCTAGAAAAGAAAACACATATTTTGTCTACTCTAGATGTAGTATGACCTGAATTTATCAGTAAAATGTATTAAGCATGAATTATATAAAAAAAAACTGATAAGAAAACGAATTTTAAGAAGTACTGCAGTATTACTTACTTGAATTACCTATCTTACTGCCTATTTAAAAAAAATATATAAAATTACTTTGTTAGAGGCCAAACCTATTTTTTCATATTTTCTGCAAGGTAATTTTTTTTATTTAAATATTTTTTATGTTTCATCCATTTTAAATGCAAAATCCTGAACTAAATTATTTGTTGACAACCAAGTGGCCCTAAATATTTAAAAATGTGCCACGTTGCCAAGATTTTTTATTTTTAACTTTTTGTTAGTTTAGTTCATTGTTAAGTTTATCGTTAAATTTAACAAGTTCGTCACTCAACCGTAACTCTTGGAAAAATTTAAATGACCCTTTTTAAGTAAGTAAAGAATTACCTAATTTCATTTTACCAAAAATAACTTTTAAACATCTTTTAACTAACTTTAAATAGAAGTAGATCTATACAGGGTGTCCGGAAATGACGATGAAAAATTTTAATGTATGATTCTACATAAAAAGATAAAAAAAAGTTCATATTAACATAGGTCCGGAAATGCTTCCAGAGGGAGCTACAGGCCCTTAAAGATGGTGTCATAAAAGTGGTTTTAATAAATTTATTAGGATCTACTTACAATACAGGAATTAACTTCTACTTATAAGCTAGAGTGATTGGAGGTCACTTTTTGAAAATATCGGGTGACCCATATTGCAACTAGTGGCATGGAAACAAAGGGGTGGTTAGTTATTTAGGGTCATATTTTTTTCGCCGAGTGTATTTTTGATATCTTTTAAATAAATTGTGTTTCTTTGAACATTTTTACGTAAAAAGGTTCCCTTGGTATAAACTCGTATAGTCGACGGTTTTCGAGATAAACGGACTTTAATGCTCAGATGCACTGCAGTCTCCCTTTTAAGTCCGTTTATCTCCAAAAACCGTCGACTATACGACTTCATACCAAGAAAACCTTTTTTACGTAAAAATGTTTAAAGAAACATAATTTATTTAAAAGATATCGAAAATACACTCGGCGAAAAAAAAATATGACCCTAAATAATTAACCAACCCTTTGTTCCCACGCCACTGGTTGCAATATGGGTCCCCTGATATTTTCAAAAGGTGACCTCTAGCTTATACGTAGAAGTTAATTCATGTATTGTAAGTAGATCCTAATAAATTAAATAAAAACCACTTTTATGACACCATCTTCAAGGGCCTGTAGCTCCATCTGGATGCATTTCCGGACCTATGTTAATATGAACTTTTTTTCATATCTTTTTTTGTAGAATCGTACCCTAAAATTTTTCATCGTCATTTCCGGACACCCTGTATTTTTTATTTGTCAAGAGTTACTAATAAAATAATTTTATTATATGTAAAATAGTTATTAAATGTCTTTTAAAAAGTATAAGTAAATCTAAAAAGAATGTTCTTCTTATTATTTCTTGGTGCATTAAGCATCCTAAACCTTGCTATAAAAAAGATAATAATAATTTTTCTAATATACATTTGTGGTAATGATTTCAGGTGACAATGACTATTAAGCCTTTTAAAAGCCCTTGGCTGTTATTAATATGGTAAAAAAGCAGGCTTACATAATCAAATATAATTGTGCGTAACATTCGTTTTAAGAATTTGGCCAGCATGTTGTAGAATTTGTTATATTAATTTTTTGATTATATATTATATATTTATTATAATCAATGTTGCAAGAAGCACATTGAATATGGGCCTATATACGTTAGACAGTGTGTGTTATGTCCTTTGGAGTTAGGTTCAATTTAATAAAATATTTGTCTAAAGGTTTTAAAAAACTGTCGTTTTTAAATATTTTCTCGTTTCATTGTATCTGCCTCTGTCTCTTGGCCTTTATTTGCTCTAACTTTCAATTGGAACTAGGTTCCTGTTAATAGTAAACGCCACTTTCAAAACTATTTATACATTTTTAATGCGGTTATTCACATATTCGATTTCGGTAACTACGTAACTAATGACCCAGGACACGGGATAATATTAGTTTTTCATATATAGTACCCTGTTAGCAGTTCGATTTTCAATAAAAACAATATAATCATAATTATTGCCAAGCTCTTTTTAAAAACAGTTAATAAATTATAATTTGACGCAATAGTAAAGATAGGATAGTTGTTCCAGTGCTGAAGAGACTGAAGAGGGTGATTTAGATCCCGACATAAAGGCACAAAGAGAGAAAGAAAGACGGCAGGCGAATAATGCAAGAGAAAGGTGGGATTTCCTTTTTTTATTGAATAATATACATAAGTATATTTTGGCCTATATTCGTGTGTGTTTTAAACTAAATATCGTATATTTATATATTTTTGTTGTCCATGTACACTGTTGGACAAAATAACTAAATACTAAAACTAATAAAGTTAGTAAGTAAAAAATAGTATTTATATTTACGATAAAAATATACCTAATTTTTGTCCTGCAGTGTTTAGCTGTTAAGATTTTATACTAGGCATAGTAACTTTTATTCTAAAGGAATAAGAGACATTAATGAGGTATCTGGTAGAATTTATGCTATTTAAAACTATATTTTTTACATATTATATTTTATGCGTACTTATTTATTTGTACTGCGTACACCAACGCGCGTAGCAAATTGACTATAATATATGTTTAATCAATACATGATTTTACTGGATTACCGTGGTCTTAGTAAACAAAAAATTCTTTTGGTAAAACATGTTATTGGAATTTTAAAAAAGTGACGCGTTTGTCAGTTATAGATTTATGCCATTGAGCATTTTATAAAACAAAAGTACTCGGTATTTTCAGAATTGCGTTACTTTCATAATTTTACAAGTGTTTCTTGTAAATGCGCTTTCTATAAACATGGTGGGGTACCTTTGGGTTATTTGCAATATTGTAAGATCCCTCGTTCATTTTCATTTATTTCTGTTTCGTAAAGGATCATAAATCTGTAGTGATCGTGTACTTCTTCAAAAATATGACTTTGAATTTCTTATAAAATTGTTTAAAACAGAAATAAACTCAATATTTGTAATATTGGTAACATCAAGTAAATTAATTTTTTTTTATTACAACTTTATTTCTAATAGACTTCTATATTTTTACATTTATTTGCATCTTCTTCTTCTTCTTCCCTGGGAGCCGTCTTGATTCACTTCCGGAGGCAGCGCAGCCTCTTGAGCTTTTTGTGCCTAATCTCCCATTATCATTTATACCAATCCTCCCATTAGTCTCGTTCCTTCCACAAGTCTGTATAACCCCGAGACTGGTTGGTTGATATATTCCTGTGGGCTCATTTTCGGTTGCCTAAATAATGCCTGTCTTTTGTGATTTAACGCTTCACATTCGCACAGGATATGGTAGGCTGTTTCTTCCCCCTCGTCGCACATTCTGCAACTTGGGACTCCAATGTATGAGCCTATCTTGTGTAGGTGTCCTCTTAGGCTATCGTGCCCTGTTAGCAACCTTACTGTTATGCGAAGTCTTTTCCTACTTTGTCTGAGTAATTCTTCCTTCGTTTTTTTGGATGGGGCCCTTATGAAGCTTTTTCCATGTCTAATTCTACTGAGGTTTCCCCAGTATTCCTCGTGTTTGTTTCGGATCCATTCCCTGGTTTGCCCTCGTGCTGTGGTTTTGGTCACTCCAAGGGCAGGTTCTGGCCAAAGTATGGTGTGGATGACCCCTGTCTCGCTAGCTCATCCGCTTTTTCGTTGCCTTCTATTCCCGAATGTCCTGGTACCCACAAGAGAGTTACTCTGTTGCGTTCTCCCAAGACTTCCAGTTCTTTTTGGCATTCCCATGTCAGCTTGGACTTTACCTTGGGGTTTACTAGTACCCCCAGTGACGCTTTGTTGTCTGTTATTATGCAGATCCGTTTATTTTTATAAGCCCTCCTGTTATTTTCTTTTGCACAGTGCAGTAAAGCATATATTTCCGTTTGAAATACAGAACTGTGTGTTCCTAGTGGAATGGAGAATTGTGAATTCCTCATTTCACTGTATACGCCCGCTCCAGTTCCCTGCTCGGTTTTGGAACCATTCGTATACCAGATGATGTCTCCAACCGTGCCGGGAAGATTGGGTTGCTGCCACTCACTTAAATCTGGAATTTTTACCTCGAAGTTTTTGTTAAATGAGTATTGGGGAATCATCTGGTCTGTTCTTTTGTCCAGGATTTTGCCGCCAACCTGACTTTTATGTTGTTGTGTCCCAAACTAGCGTAGACACCAGTTGGTTTTTGTTGCAGTCGGAAGTAGCTCATTCTTGCCTCTCCCATCACTATGAGGTTAAGAGGTGGAAGGTCTAAGAGACATTCCATGGCTGCTGTTGGGGTTGTTTTAATTGCTCCTGTTATAGCTAAGCAAGCAAGTCTCTGTACCTTGGCCAATTCTGTAACAGCAGTTCTTTGTCGAATTTTTGTCCACCATACCAATGACGCGTATGATATCATAGGTCTTACCATCATGGTGTATAAACATTTATTTGCATGCATGAATATAATTTTCGGTGTGCCTAGTTGTAATACTATTAACAATATTTTGGGAGAACATGAAAGTAAAAATCAAAGAAAAAATGAATATAAAAATCACAGGTTTCTGTTTTTTTTTTCAAGTACCTATCTAAAATAGTAAAATTTTTGAAGATTAATTTAAGCTTGTACTCTAGCAGCTTAAAAGGTTTATAATTAAATCAAAATTTGTACCCCTAATAAAAATAAGAAGGATTATCTAACCGTTTATTGCTGCATCGAACCCAAAATAGTATTTCCGTATAAAGACTTAATTTTAGAGATACTCTATATTTTTAGATAGAAATGGTTTTGTTGGTAAGCAGTAGAGGTTGTGGGTTGGAATATACTCCGGTTTAAAGTTTATTATTAAAAGTATTATCGGTATTTTACAAAATAATATAAGTTTCGTGCTCTTAAAACTAGCTGTAAGTTAGTGGTCTTAGTTAAAGGAGACGGATCAAATTTAATTCCTCGTTTACTAAATTTAATACATTTTTATGTAAAAAGTATTTGAAATATTAAAATAATATATATTAGAAATTATACATTTAAAAATGTTTTTATGACATGGGATTTTTATTTTCTTGTAGGATAAGGATTAGAGATATTAATGAGGCATTGAAAGAATTAGGAAGAATGTGCATGGCACACTTAAAAACAGATAAGCCCCAAACAAAACTGGGAATTTTGAACATGGCTGTTGAAGTCATTACGACTTTGGAGCAGCAAGTTCGAGGTAAGTTTAAATTAAAATTTTGATTGTCCAGGGCTCATTTTGTTAGTAAAGACCCAAACCAGACGCAAAACCTAGAGAAGCGTCGTTTAACAAGTTTAGGATATACTGTTTTCACTTTCTGTTTTAACTTGTTACTTTTTTTTTTTTTTAATTTGGCCTTAATACATTATTCCTAAGTAAAATTAGGTATAAAGGATTTAAAAAAGAGTAAGAAGTTTTAATTTTAAGCAGAAAAAAATTAAACTATTGTTTTGTATTCTTTAGTTTAAAAAAATTGGTTTTAGGTACATAAGTAGCACTTCTAATTATTGGGGGATTTTAATAAAGGCAATTATTTTCTTATCCTTAAAAATAAGAACTAAATTGTTTCTTTTTTTAACAGTTTACTGCTGTTTAATCATAGATTTTGTGTTGGGAAAGCTATTGATGAATGACATTTATTTAGGAATAACTAAAATTATTATACTTTTTTGTAAGTAATAAATGCAATGCAAAAAATGGCGTGTCCTCTACGAGACTAGAGTATTTTCATCTATTTGGTGCCCTTACTGGTGGTCTTAAAAATTATCAAGACATTAACCCTAACCATGAATTATTTACATTAACAGATATTGATGCTACACATTTATCTTTATTTAATAGTATAAGTAGTGGAATATTATACAATTTTTTATCTTACTCTTTCAGTAGACATCTGTTACAAATACTGCATTTTTTTTAATATAAATGAAATATAACTGGTCAACAACAATTTTGAATTTCCAGGAATTTTTTTGTGGTAAAAAATAAGAGCCATATTTCCTCAAAAGGTTTTAAACTCTGTCCACTTGCCTTCGAAATTAAATCTTTGACAACGTATGTTATCAAATAAACCTTTTTATGAGAATAAAAAAAGTATTAAATTTTCGTCTTGGAAAAGGTTAATTTATTTTCCGAAGTTTATTTAACATACACTGCAGTTTTATTGGAATTTCAGGATATGGATTTCTTATTCTACATTGTATACCGCTAACACTTGGCTTACCTATTGTCGCAAATTTAATTCAAACCCTTCGAAAATTTTGACCATTTTTTTTGTTAATATGGCTGTATGTTTATTTGATTTTATAATAAACATGTTAAGGCCGACATTTTAAAGGCATTAGAACATAAAGGGAGAGTGCCCCATTTTTTATCTAAACTGTATTGTTCTGTTGCAGAGAGAAATTTAAATCCTAAAGCCGCATGCTTAAAGCGACGGGAGGAAGAAAAAGCGGAGGACGGACCTAAATTAGGACCTGGCCCTCATCACATGCTCTCTACATACCCTTCATTACCGGTAAGTAATATATGTGTTTTATAGGTTCTTAAATAAAGCCGGCATTATATCTCAGAAGCTACAACGAATCCAGTAAATTCGTGTGTTGTTTCTTTTTGACAGTGTCATTAATATGACTTTCCCATTTGATACCCTTCAAAATTTTTACACCCAAATTGACCCCCCTTACTTTTGCAAGATCAATGTTATCAATATGGTTATTTGATACCCTTCAAAATTTTTACACCCAAATTGACCCCCCTTACTTTTGCAAGATCAATGTTATCAATATGGTTATCTAGCTTGGAGTTGTATCCAATAAGTACCACCAAACACTTGTTTTAGCAGCTACTTCTTTGTTCCAGCTAAATTTTCCACCATATTTCCATGTTGCAGTATTGGGTCACAAAATATTTTTAAATTGTCTGCATATGTACAGAATGCTGGCTTCTTCTTTTTGTGTGCATTTCTTATTTTTTAATGTGGGTTAAACTAATGGTTCGAGAGTTATCTGGTAAAAGCTTATTGCTTTTTCCACGTTTTTGGCATCACTCTCTCACTCACATCATCACACTCTCAAAGGACTCGGCAAGAATGATGCTTAGATTTTTGTTACAATGCTTTAGCACAACGGGTCGAGGACTAGTATTAAGTTAGATTCAGCAGTACTTTTTTTACTTTTTCCTGCGTAAAGACCATATCCTCAATGAAAGGAACTAAGCAGCTCTTCATCGGAAGCTGGGGTATGAAAGTTAAGTTGTCAACCTGTCTCTTACCCTCTGTATCTTTGATTCTAGTTGGTCTTCTGAATCATTAAGTTACAAGTTTTGTAGTTCCGAGTTCAAAGAACTGTTAATATACTAAAAAACATCTTTTTAAATCCTCCGTTTCTAGTTTTTTAAGCATCTTATAACTTCTCGGAAATTTCTTTTTTTAGTATACTGTTGAAAATTGATATCCTCGTTAGTGTTTTTATCTTTTTCATAATTTTCGTATTTGGTTTAGTAATTTTTTATTTTTATTATATTTGTGTAATGAGTTTAGTTGTATTTTTTTAACGTTTTTGTAGGGGAATATATGTACCCAAGATAAGGGACATTACAATATTAAAGTTTTCATAGTACTTAAGATTGTTGTTAGGCTGTAAGGGTATATTTATAAGAAATAAAACAAACATTTTTATTTATTACCGGGGTCAATTAAAGCGTGTTGTCTGTTAAATTGCTTTTAATGAAACAGTTTTTTTTTGTGAGTAATATTTTTATTTTTTGTTATTCTCTTTTAGGGTGCCCCCACTAACTTGCCACACAACGGTCCGGGACAGCCGCAAACGCATTGCTAGTAGCGCCTGTGGCGGATCTTCAGTTCTTTTGCTACCTGTACATAAATACTTTCGTACAAAACGGCATCGTCATGGTTATCACACATCATAAACAATATTATATTTTTTTAAGAATGTTCAGTAGTAACGCGACGCAGTACTTTAAATTTTACTGCCTCTTTATAATTTTTCACTGCTACTTAATTTTTTATATCATGTCATTTATATTTTATTTGTTAAAGACAGCTTTATTTTATTTTACTAGTTTGTATGTGAGGCGAAGTTTTACCAAAGAAATATCTTATTTTGAGGAAAGCAAAATATTACTGTTAATAGATTGCACTTTTTTTTTGGATGTAATTATTTATAAGGGGTTTTAACAAAATCTAGTTATTCATCTTATAAAGCATACAGATTTTTTTTAACTGAATTTTATAAATAAAAAAAATATATATATAAGGATTATCCACAAAATAGGATTTTTCTTTTGGTTATTTTTATCTTATATTTGGTTCGAGTCAAAATATAATGTGCCAAATCTCCTAAAATACTCTCTATTAGGTTCATAAATTATACAATAAATAATATCATAGACAGCTACTTAATATTATTTTTTTTATATTTATGTATTCTATTTTTGATCTCCTATATTTTGCCATTTATAGAACTTTTTATTAAGACATGACAATTTAACAGTAAGCTTTAGTGTAGAATTCTTAAATTTTTAATGACGTTGACTTCAAAGTTTATGTTCGAGAAAAATATTTTCATTATAGTTTATAGGCTTTAAAACTGAAAATTAAAATGCTAGGACACTAACTATAAGTAAACGAGTAGAAATTTTTTGTTGCTTTATAATTATATTTATGTCTTTATTCTACGAGGGCAAGGTAATGTTAGAAGTTAAAAATTAGGCTTATATTTTTTCCATTCAAAAAATGTGCAGCTTGTAATTAGAATATTGTATTTTTACAGTTTTTTTAGAATTTTCGCTTGTGATAAGAAATTTAATTCCTTAAAGATTTCTGTCCCATAGCGGGTTTATTACGTGATAATAAAAATGAATGCAATAATATTATGCAATTTTGAAGGGAATTTTTTAAAATTAAAAAGTTGAAACTTAAATTATAATTAAACGTATTATGTATAAAATTTAAAGAGTTTTAAAAAGTAAATCCTTTCATTACAACACTGCTTTTTAATTAATTACTTATAAATGGAACAATATTATGTAAAAGTAAATTTATAATATTTTAGTTGTATTAATTAAAAATATAACATAATTTTTCTTTCTAAAATTATTATGTAAGTATTTAACTACCACTAGCCACTTTATTTTCTGAATTAGGTAACGTTTTGTTTATTCTCTAGTGGTTTTTTTTATCCTAAATACTTTGTTAAAAAATGTATCTGGCCGAAGTGAATTATAAATTTATGTTTTTACGAGGAACAAGAAATAAAAAATGTATTGTTTAAATTACTACCAATTAAAAATTGGATTTTTTCCGTTTTTGATCGACCATAGCTGATGAACAGATGAAACTAAAAATATAATGCAACTGCTTTTGTTTCTTTTTTTTAATTTTTTAATTATCTAGCTTATTAAAGGAAGATCTCATTTAAACGAAGTTGTTTAGTTTTTATTACCCGGTTCCACCGACTTTTAAAAAGATTTAAAATCAAAAGATATGCTTTTTAAAAACACAATACTTGTTAAGATATTTTTTATAATATAATTGTATTTTAAAATTCAATTGAAAAAATACTACAAAATCACATCTTTTTCCGTAAAACTGCAGGCCAAACTGGGTTTTTAATTTTATAAAAATTAAATTTATTGAATATTGTCTCTTTCTCATACTAAAACATTTGCTTTTATTAAAAAAAAAAATGATAGGCCACATTTTTATTGCTTGCCTTCGTAGTATTATTCTACAAAAAAATATTTGTTTTTGCAAAATTTTCATTTTTTCATATATTTTACATTATTATGTTACAAAAGTAACTTTAGGCTTTTTTGGTAGTTTTTTTTTAAATTATTTTTATTGGTTTATTTTATTAACTGCTAATAATTAGCAGTTAATAAAATGAAATTCTTAAAATTGTTGTCAAATTATGGTGATGTGTAGGTTTAAGTGCTTAAAAAAGTAAGACTAACTATACAAAATTATAAATAAATTTTGTGTAGTTATCCTGTATTTTGTTATTTAATTAATTGTTTGTTTTAAGAGTAAATCTACATGTTTTCTTTATTCTTTATGACAAATAAGGATATAAAAAAATATTTTTTTTTTTCTATAATTGTAGTGTTGGACTTGGACATTTGATTCGTTTTTATAGATCAAAAGTTAAGAGTAAAGACAAACTTACAAAATCTAATTAAGTGATAAGTAATATTTCTTTATATGGTATTTTTGGTTGCTCCCCTCTTTCATAATGATCTCCGTACGGCCTGAGTAAAATCTGAGTTCTGCGGGGCGTGGAGCGTGCAGGTAATAGAATGAAGGAGCTTTTTTGTCGGGCTAGACGTATTTTAATAATCATGGCTTTATAAGATATTTTAATTTGTATTTAGAAGAAAATTCAGTTTTAAAATTTGACTTGTGTAAGAAAGGCCCAAGTCCCTTTGTTAAATAAAGAAAACCTTAAGGAGAATTTTTTATTTTGTATAAAATCGATTAAACAAAAAAATAAATCCCAACAGTATACAAACATGTAAGTGTCCTCGTTTCGCTACATATTTAAAATCGTAGATGCTCGTTTAGTAGTAACACTTACTAACTTTTTGCTCCACGCTGTAAAACAAACTAATTTGAAATAAACGCTCCACGCTAAACCGCACTCAAACATACACGCTTTCTACAACGCTCCGATAGCTGCAACTAAGGAGATTTGAATACAGTAACCAGTGTAGACATGCACGCTTTACGCCCCGCGCCACTGTACGCTCGTCAAGAGTGGGCACTTAGGTATTAGCAGATTAAAAAAGGTGTTTATCCAGTATATTGTATACCAACAGAACAACTGGGTTTATCAATTCGAACTGGGGTATATGGAGTTTGTAAAAATATTAAAATAATAATTACAGCTTTAGACCATATATATCTTTCCATACATAAAGAAATTACCAAAAAAGTATTGTATATTAATATAATTAAAATTAGTGCCATTTATATGTCGACTGACCATAAGGAAGAACTCTGTTTTAATAAATATTTAATGCTAAAAAGATTTTTTTAATGTTTGTTACTACTTAATATTCTCGCATAAAGTATCATCATAACAATTAAAAAAGAGTTTTTCCTGGTAAGTTGATGTACTCTGTTTCTAAGCAAGTATTCTACGTGATAAACAAATGACAAATTTACTAAGATATATTCTCGAACCATATATAAGTTTCAATTGTTTGCGCCAGTATTTGCGTTTTAAATTAACGTTACTTATTTTGTAAATAAAAATAGTTTTTCACGTTTTAAATACGCAATATATTTATATTTATAAAAGGCGTAAGTCTATCCCGACTAAATTATCATCGCAAAAAATTAAATTTTAAATTTTCTAATATTAGGTCTGTTCATAGGATGTAAACGTTTTTTTTAATAACCCCATTTATTTTCGTTAAAAAGTGCAAAATAAAATTAAACAACTTAAGAACAAACCTTGTATTAGAATGATTACAAATTACTAGATATTAGAAAAGCCAATTACCTACTTAAAAGCGGTTTATTTATTTTACAATATTAAGAGAACTCGTTATTGTAGTTCTATAATTTAATTATAAACCGTTGTTCGGTTGAACTAAAGGTTTTACTTTATTAATTCAGTATTTAAAAGCTTGTTTTCCTTTTTAAAGGCCTAATTTTTGAAAATTTATACTCATTTATTTATATTTTGTTTGGTTGCCGAGAAGTTTCAAAGGTATGAAGAAAATTGTTCATTGAAATGACCGTATAAAATCATATAAGTTAATTTTTTGAAAGTGCTGATGAAGGCAGCAGGGGATATTTAAAAAATATATTTAAATTTCCCAGTTTTTTATGTTACTATGATTCGATTTGTGAAAATTTCATAAAAATTCACATACAAAAGGGTGGTAAGAAGAATTTATTTAAAGTGTAATTATCACAAAAAAAAAAACAATCTTAGGTGATCTGATTTTTGAGCTATACAATAAACTTTTGTAAAACTTTTCGAATGAGTGCAAATCTTACCTAACTCGCGTGGGACCACCACCACCACTCTTAAATATCATTATTTTATATAAAAACCATTTTTTAGTTACCTAAACATACATCCACTAATATTTTAAAATAAAACTTATTAAATTATTTTGACATTCATTTTGGTAAAAACATTATATGAATTTCATTAAAAATACAATATACTCGATAAGTGTCAAAATAAAAATAAAAATACCTTGTATGCCTAAAATGTAAAATAGGGGCAAATATTTAAATCTAATCTCACTATGGAACATAAAGGTTATGCATTTTTTAGTATGTGAATGCATTTTTTTTTTAATCAATGCTTTTTACATTTTTTGTAACTCTTTCATATAGCAAATAAATGTATAAAACATACATTACTTGAAATAACAAACACAAAATTGTTTTTTTTTAACTTTTACCTGTGAACCTGAAAATAAAGAGGTAAAAATAACCGAACATTTTGAAAAGGAAAACAAGTTACTTAAAAAATAAATATATTTTATACTGTAATAGTTTTGGATATTGTTTTAAATATGAGTTTTAAGTATAATAGTAGTTTTAAGCCTAAATTTTATAGGTATATTTTTTTAGATAATCGTCTTAAACATGTAATTTAATGAATTTGTTTATTTTAGTTTATAGTGTTTTATATTTATATTATTGTTTTGGTTGTTAAGAAAAATATTTTAATTATTTCAGCTGTAATTTGAAATGGTTAGAATATAAAAGAAAATAATGCAATGGAAGTTTTTATGGCTTTGGTCACCCAAGAAATTTTAGTTGTTGTGTATGGGTTCATCACAAAATAGAAGCCTCTATTTTAACACTGTCTAAACCCAAGAACTACAATTTCCTTAAATAAAGAAATAATATAAAATTTTTCAAATGTGTAAGTTTTAGCTAACTTTATACAACAACCGGCATAAAGTTCCTCTACTTAAAAAAATGTTATTGTTTTCTCAGAAAAATGCATTTATGATAAAAGTTGGTGCATGAAGAAAAATACAAAACGTCTATAAAATACGAACAAAAAAATCACACTTTTAAAATGCAGATAATGAAAATACACATTTAAATGGTAAATGATTCTTTTTCATATGTAATTTATTATTAAAATATTTGAATACAAAGATGTAAAAAATTGAATTTCTTTTAATTTTTAGGTTTTATTTTTTTAATATTAAACCTATTTATCTTTAAAGCATGTTTGAAGCCTTTTGAGTATTTTAGTAATACTATATTTATGCCGGTCGTTGTATATATGTATAGAATGAATATGATTTTATTAAAAACACAAAAACTATAGTTTGCTGAAATAATTAAATTGTATATTGTTGTACATGAAATTTTTAATTTTTCTGCAATAATGAATTACAACATAGTATAATGTATGTTTTCGTAGTTTTCGTTTTCTTCATATTAGTTTCATTCCAGTGGCAGCCGTTTTTGTTAAAATTGGCAGCAAAGTAAAACGCACTGACCGGTTTTGGAAAAAAAATTAGTAGGCAGCCATACTATTACAAGTTTTTGCCAATAAAGGTAAAAGTAAAAACATTTTTTTATTATGACTTTTAAAAGGGGATAAGATTGTTGTCCTACGAATTATGTAAAAGTGTTACAAGTATATTTTTGTAGATAAATGCTAACTTGCTACTTTTAAGAGTCATAGTAAGGTTATTATAAATGACTAGGACAAATTTGTAAAGCTTACCTTGACTTGTATAAACGTTTTAAGGCGAATGTTTTAAGTATATAAAAAGTATATATGAATAAAATATTGTGTGATGAAAGGACAACTTAGAATATACAACTAGATTATTACATAAAATGATTATCAACTCTATGTAATATACATAAGTACATAATATACTATGTGCCATTTTTCATATTTGTTAGTGTTTTATTTCATTGGTATTCACCTATTTAAGTACTCCTTAGAACACGCTACTTTTTTCTTCCAATGGTTTTTGGGCTGTTAGGCCGGCGTCGATTGTCTGGTTGACTTGACGTTTCGCCAACACGAGCGGTTGGCATCTTCAGAAGTTGCTTCCTGGTTGACAGCCCAAAAACCTTTGAAACATTAAACAATGGCCGCGAAAGCCTTTCACTCGCTAATTTTTTTATTGGATATAGTATTTTAACAGATAGTTTCTGTAATATAATAGGTAGTGATGGTTCGTGAT